>JAUTBQ010155463.1:0-13369 GCA_032361185.1 Lepetodrilus ovalis | reverse complement strand
CTAAGTCCCATTAGGTAACCACATTACCGGTATAGTGAAGAACATAAAGAATGTGGATTTTTATTTAAAGTGGCAAGATCACCACTACATTAATGAAAGGTCAATAATCTGGTTATTACATATACTGATACAACTATTGTTACCTGACAAATGCTTTTTCTATACCTTCTACTAATCTAGAATTGTTTTCTTCCTTCCTAATTACCCGGTAACCATCTCCCTGCTGAATTAGGCACAGACACTGCTCTTTAGGGCATCTCCGGTTGCCTGCAGCAGGGAGAGGGTTAATTACACCCTACTGACTAACACAGGTGAGCACCATTCTTGAAATGACATTAGTTTTATGTGCAAATTTCCTTCCAATGTCCCATAACCATTTATGTTCACAATAAAATGGCAGTCTGCATGGGGGGAAATTGGGCTTGTCAATATTTAAAACAAAGCCCTATTGTAATATTTAAAACAAGAAGTTGTCATTGGCAATACAGCACCATTTTAAAATAGATTCTGCTTCAAGTTTCCCTAGTTAGTAAATTCAGGGATAATGACTAGCTTTAATACTTACTCACCAGAATAGTGATACCGGAACAAATAACAAATGTTATGAATTTCTACTAGTCCTTAGGATACCTTTAGCATTGGGAGAAATGGTCTGGGCAAGCAGGCAAGTGTTAATTGCGAAACCTGAAATTTATAAATAAATGCAGAATTCTTTATATTTTGTAATACAGTGTCCCCTCGAAGTTGGGGTCCATGACATACCCCCCGCGTTATAGTACCCGCCTTATACGATATTACATGGAAATAACGAAAATAAAAATGGGATCCACGTCTGACCCCACCTTATATCCAAATCCGCTGTGTTACATTGAACGATCATCATATTGCCACTTCATGAAGAACACAAAGAACATAGATGAAATTTCATGATAATACAAGTCAAGAGGCTGAGTGAAGCATGTGTAATATTGTATCATTTGGTCACACCATCCACGTTCATCCACACCCATCCACATGTATCCACACCCATCCACATGTATCCAGCAGCAAACATATATCTCCTCATCACTGCTCGTGTCACACATGTCTGCAGGGTTATGGAATCCATCTTAGCTCCGTATCACACATATCTCAGATTTTATCTCATATGGTATTCATTTGCAACATCTGGACAAATTTTACACTAATATTAAAATGAATGTATACTGTATTCATGGTATTACCAGTTTGTTTACCCTGTCTTAATAACAGCATAGTAAATCATTTTTAATAATCATAAGTTTGTGCTATTAGGAAGAATAGTCAATCTTGTAAGTTGTATGAGTAACCTGTGAAGCATGTGATCAAGGGATGTAAACTGCAATAAAATACAAACAATATTCAGAGTGATTATGGAGTTTAACATCGCTGCAGGAATCTTTCACCAATTTGTGATGAAAATAATATTCAGAAGTGTCATTGTCAATATGAAAGGCTGTAACCTATATCGCATGTATATTGTGACAGATAAACCAACTATTGCTAAATAAGATGTTGAGTATTTACCAAAATCCTTGAACATTTGGTCATGTCTGGATTCACGATGATCAATTGTTATTTCTAAGTATGAAAAATCTCCATTCATAAACAACAGACTTGAATTCATGATGCAGTTATCATGGTTATCATGGTTATCCAAATAGGTATCCAATGACCAAAGACAAAATGACCGTTTTTCTTCCATGTTTTTTCCATATGTGCAAACACATATCCCATAATGAGAGGAGATAATTCGCTCAACATGTCCGACACTGTTTCGGAACTTTTCTGTCCTGTTTCTATTCCCCCGATGTAAAAATACATGACCTGTCCAGAATAACTATTGAATTACTGGCCCTAAAGAAGGGGGGCTTTGTCAAAATAAATTAGCGTATCCACATTATTTATTTACGATAGTGCTACACTGCCTTGCATGTCCGTGTATTTCCTTTCCTACAACAGAGTTATGTGTGATACGTGCAAGTGTCAACAGTCTGCCTAAGTCTGGTCAGTACCGGGTTCTCGGGGCTATTTATCCCTGGTCAGCATTAGTCACCTCCGGTCAGATTTTAACCGTTAACCCCTTAAAATCTCAATTAGCTTTCCAGAATATTGCCTGACAAAATTGACAAATATCTTTGCATACATCAGCGATAAAAAATAACACTAGTCCGCTAGCCCGGGCCATTTCTCCCAATGCTAAAGGTATCCTAAGGACTAGTAGAAATTCATGTATTTTGTTATTTATATCACTATTAGGACTAGTAAGTTTTAACGTTGATTTTGATCCCTGTTAGTATGCTTAAACATAATCTATGAAGCTGTCATTCAAGAGAGACAACCATGCATTTCTTCCAATCGACACCACAACGTGCAGGAAACAAGTCTCTGTGATCTAGGCAGTTCCTGTTACATTCCATGTTATTTCTTCAACACAAACCTCAACACACATCTTACATAATAACACTGTCCTAGATCACTAGTACATGCCAAATAATTCAGTGTTGACAGCTACCTTAGTATCTATTTGGCGTATACTATAGAATAATATAGAACTAACTATTCCAAAATGTGTCAGTTTAAAGAATTGACATTTATAAGGGTTAATCCCACAAACACAAATCAGTACTTGTAAATAGAAATGAATAATTTGTGAATATGTCTGGCAATGTTTCAACATTGAAATAAAATATTACGGTTCACAAAAAAAAAGAAAATCATGCATACCCATGTAACATAATTTCAAATAAAAGTTAAACAAACATTAAACTGATTGGCCAATATAAACTAAGATAATCATGCCAAGTCAATCTACTGAAGCACGAGCAGTTATCATATCATACAGCGCTAACAATCTGACTTTCACAGCACTAACAATCTGACTGTTAGTTATCAGATTATACAGCACTAACAATCTGACTGGCACAGTTATCAGATTATAGATACCTACGTATTCTGTGAATCTTTACCACACTATCTTAAACATTACACATCACATGTAGTGAAGTTTATGGTTTTCAATAAAGTAACCAAGACATAAATATTTCAAAGCTGCCAGGAAAAAATCAAACTTCCTCAGCTTTATCAAAATCTTGGATCCACCCCTGACATATCTTGATTACAAGAAAACTTGGATGTTGCCAAGAATGTAATGAAGCGTTGACAGATGACCAGTGTACGAGAATAAAGTAAAATCATCCAGAACACGTGTGGATGTTCCCCCGTTGGTGGAGAGATACGTTACAGGTAATTAGCCTGCCTAGCCTCCCCCTGGCATCAACTCACCAGAGCAGTAGGTACAGCAGGGTAGTCCGTACCAAGTCAGTGCCAGGTCGTGCTACTCTTCCCAATTTCATTACAGATTAGATCACAAACTTATTTATAGCGGTTAGATGTGCATTTTGTTGCCAAGTTCCTGGAGATCAGTGGTGACCACTGAGTTGTCCCCCTTGACCAAGTGTACGATACAAAGCATTGAGCAGAGTATACAAACAAGGCTTGACAGGTACTCATTCAATTCAGATGTGTTTGATAACGAATATTTTCCAAAATAATAAAAGAGAAATTGTATTGTAAATTAAATATTCTAAGAGAATTTAGCAACTTGATTTTGAAAACCTAATCATCCTAGCATTCCTTGTTTTGCACAATTTCCAAATACTGCCTTACTGGGCTCTACTGCTGTAACAGTTAAGGGTGTCATTTTTCAAAGCTCTCATGTCCTCTATGATACCATAGCACACTTGTTAGTGCCAGACCGATGTGTGTAGGAGATTGCGATGAGAGCTCTATGGTCTCGTAGTAGATACGAGAGTTTCGAGAACCGATACCCAGAACAATACTTCAGCTCTGGCAGGAAATGATACATAATCCCTGTACTCCAGCCAGCGACCACACCCGTAAACACTGCTACAGACTGCTCTGAAAGTGGCTACGATATATCTACATTACTTGTACAGTAAGTTGCAGCATCTGTGGAAGGCATGTTAGACATGCACATTGTGTACCCTGATGTAGTCGAACACAGAGAACAGATAAAGCCTGTGTGGACAATTGTTTGTAGAAAAAAACACTTCACATCCTAGTGACATCCATCATAAGTCCATGGGTGTGGGTGTCTTGCCATCAAATGAAAGCAGATAGCATCCTGGTATAAAGAAAGCAAATGTTTCTTCCAGATGGCATGAAGACAGCTAATTTAGCCAATTTCACAGAGGAGAAACATGCAATGACCAGGTTTAACGACCACACTTTTACTTCGAGTTTTACCACTCATAAAACAGCATTCTGATAAGATGATCAAACTGACAACCACCATGTCATTATTGAAGATTTTTCATATACTGTTGCATATAAAACTTTCATATTAAGAGACAACACCATGCCAGCACACAGAGTTCATAAGATTGCAATCAGTGTGCCATTCACTCAGGGCTACTAATGTATTATCAACTTTTTACCAATCAGGAAATGGATAGTAATAGTGACAATACGGTCAACAAATATGTTCTGAAATCATATCCATTAATTGACCTATAAGTGGAGCTACTACTGAAGTATACCTAAAACTCCTGTATACCGGCAGTGATGAATGGAGCTAGTAATGAACACAGACTCTACACCAGAGGTGATGTATGGAGCTAGTACTGTACTTTACACTACGGAGTCCGTACACTAAAGTAGAAGTGATGTATGGAGCTAGTGTTGTTGACCCCCACGGTACAATACACATGAACGCTATCACTTACAGCAGTACCATGCAACTAAGCTTATCTGATCGTATCTATTGGTTCTGTCAGAGTGCACTCCCTTGTAATGTTTTGTCAGCGGAAAATATTTTGTATGGTACACATAAATGAATACAAAACACTGATTGATATAACACACAACAGTATTAACCATACATTGTATAGTAATTAGCTGCTAGATATTTGATATGTGTATGTACTTATAGAAATGGAGAGAATTCCATGGTTATCCAAGGCAAATGGGTAAAAAGAATAAATGACAATACCGGTATTCTGATCATATCAACAACAAACATGAACATGACCAAAACAGACATGAAGTAACCTTGCTGAAATTGGTTAACAGTGAAAATGGCATGACATAGATACAATGAAGACCACAGACAACATAGGAGCTAAGAAGAGTATATACATGTACGATTGGCATGCTCTAATCATGACATGAATATGATTGATGAGTGGGATAGATGATAATTAGAAATGTTTAGTTAGGAACGATTATAGAGAAGCATATCAATAGTGTAATGACAGCCCAACAACAACCACAGAAGCATTGAATTCATTTATGGGCAACAATACACCATTGTAAATCAGTTTCTATGAGATTGCTCATTTTGTCTAGAACTGAAGATTAACATTTCATTCAAAAAAATATATCATATTTTCATCTTTCAATGACACTTTAGATCAGTCTGTGGACAATGGCATCACAAGAAACTAGTCGTATGAGAAAGTCAATACTGCTTGCCGTGGCACAAGCCATGTTTACAGAGACAACACAACACCAATGACAGATGTCCAGATGAGGCATCTACAACAGAGAGCACAGTCAGGTCACGTGTACTTACAAGGTATGGAGGGACAGGAATCTATTCGGACAGCAAATGAACAGAAACAAATGTAGCATGAAAAGAGATTATGATGATTATTATGATGATGATGTGTAAATGGTAAGATTTAGGAATGAAACTAGAATGATGAAATGATTATGAAAATTGAAAACAACAGTTGACCTCAATTCTTTGCATTACATCGGTTGAATTCTTGAACCATCTGTGTCTTGAATGCCAAGCAGGAGATACAAATAGGTTATAGAGAATACAAATAGTTATAGAGAATACAAATAGTTGTAGACAGATATCATATTTACAGGTCAACAGATTGGAAATCTGCAGTGTTCAATACACCTGCCATCGTTCATGACAGAACTACAAATAGTTAAACAAGAACTGGCTGTTAGACATTAACTAAAGCTAGATTAGACAACAGTGGAGAAATTAATGATGGAATAGAAGAAGAGAGTTGAGAATGACAATGGTTATGAACATGATCAAAAGTAGGAGGTGACTGACAATTGGAAGTGTGTTTGATATCGAGACAGTGATCGAAACAGAGGGGGTCCTGGGGGTCATTTGAAACTCTGCAATGTTAAAGGTATCTGTGTGACCCCTTCAAAATTGCAGATTTTACCACCATTAACATTGGGCCTATGGAAAATTATCCCCGATTATTTTTTTAGTATCTCGAACACTCTGAGTTTTCAGCTGAAGTATATGTGAGATATCGGCTGAAGTACTAGTATATGTGAGATATCGGCTGAAGTATATGTGAAATATCATCCGTAGTATATGTGAGATATCGGCTGAAGTATATGTGAGATATCGGCTGAAGTATATGTGAGATATTGGCTATCTCAGCTGAAGTATATGTGAGATATCGGCTGATTATATGTGAGATATCGGCTGAAGTATACTACTATTACCACATGTAGAGATGATGTGATGTAGAGATTGCAGACAACAGATGAGAGAAGTCGTCAGTGGTGTGTACTGTAGTCATGATAATCAGTGATACTAACAACTCATGGAACATCAGTGAATTATGGTACACCAGTACTGACTAACAATATGTGGACAACATTACATTTTGCCTTTTTTTGTGTATATATTTTTCACAACAATGTGTACTGAAATCTGACAAATATGATATTTTATTATGAATCAGATGTACAATGTGTTGTTTATTTTTCTACAATTATTCATGGCAGCTTAAGAATTAATCTAAATCTGACACTTCCACAATATTCAATTATTTCCCAGGATTAAAAAAACCCATTACCGACACTGACATCAATACAGTGGAGGCAGTGTGTGATATGAAGTTTTATTTTTAGAAACTTTAAGTATTTTTAAACCAATTTTTATCTAAACTCAATCTTCCAAAACATTCCGCTGTATCATGCACTCTTGTAGCTGTAACATCTGTGACCTACTTTAGATGACTTAACAGTTACATTACCACACATTCACAATCTCTAATTCTGCTTAATAATATGTTCAAATATATGTATGAGTATGCATTTTCTTCAAACTTTGCACTGTGAATGTTATCTTACTTCTTTTTTTTATATTTATTAACCATCTGACGTCATTCTGCACAATGCTGCACTCTCACGTGGATCTCATTACTGTGGTTCCAGTGTACAAATAATACATGTCATACAACATAAGTCTGCTTTCTTGCAAATAATTGCATAACCAAAGCCATGTGTGGCAATTTCATGCAACTCATAACGCTGTTGCATTCCAACACGCATGATTCTAGAAGTCTTCCAAACGTAGTTTTCTTTCTGACCAATGACAGCGAAGCATATATTCGAGATGTCAGAGATTTATATAGAATGATAAATCAAAACAAATATCTAACGGAAAAGTATATAAATAGGTATTGAAAAAGGCAGCTGTCACAAGCACCATTGACTACTATTGCTCAGAAATGTTGCATTGAATTTCTAACGGTCAATGCTGCAATGTAGGTATAGAATAGTCGGCACTTTGGATTTCAATCAATATTTAAAATGGCCCTTTGACTAACATGCCTTTGTCAATTCTGGATACATATACACAAAAGGTACGGAAGATTTAGTATACAGTATGATAAATGTCTGCCTTAGAGAACATGGCTGGCAACTCTCGATAATACAGATATATATATGGTTGTATTCCTTACTCATTGTGAAAGTAGGAAGTGTAATCAATAGAATTGAGTCCTTATTTCACACTGAATCACGGTAAACATTCAACACCTCTCTCTGCCTGACAACTGAGTCTGGAGAATGGGAGGATGTCTGCTGTGGCCTGGCGTACACCTCCACGTACATACACCTCAGCATACACCTCCTACACAGGGAGCAGATAAACAATGCTGACTATCTATGAGAGGCAGCAGCACATGGGAATGCAGCAAGTAAGCCAGTCTCAGGCTACACCATTCACTGGTCCAGTTCTGCTACACGGCGTACCTACCATCAACACACACAGCGCAACAACGTACTGCGCTCACTCCCAGAACGAATCAGTTCAGTATTAACAGGGTCATGTGACCAACATACTGCCAAAGAGACATGGCCATTGATAACAAAGAGAGATACTACACACACAAAAAAAAGCAACAGAAAAAATAACCCATGAGGCTGACTTTGAGGCTAAGGAAAGGGTATAGTTGCAGTTATAAGCCGTCAGTCTGGCACTGAGACCAGTAGTGCCAGCATCATCATGCGATGGATGTGTTTACATGCCTGGGACTTGAGTGTGTCTCACAGCTTCCACCAACAGCCCCCACCCAGGTGCTCTAGAGTGACAGTGTCGTGCTATGTAATGCTCTTGTCAAGAGCTCATTAATCAATTTACCCATGTTCTATACAATTTACCAATGTTTCTTAGTTGCTGCAATACTTTTGTTAAGTTTCAGAGGGAATAAAATCATTCTTTCTTTAACCTCAATAAAATTAGCTACATTTTTATTTGAAACAAAAGTCCATCATTTTCGTGAGTTCCTAGCCAACAGCTCCACTCAGGAAATGGTAATTCCATGGATGTCAAACTGCTGCACTGCACGGGATCAGAAAATAGAGTAATCGCAGGCTTTGGAGGAATAATTTGGAAGTTGGGGAGCTGCATGCTAATATGCAGAATTGGTATTGATTTCATGGAGCAGGAAACACAGGGATAGCTAGTTCTTGCCACGAACAGTGCAATCAGCACAGCCCTGTGCACACAGTGTGCAAACCTGGCTATCATATCATCTAGACCTGCACAGACAACGATATGGCATTAATCAAACATCTGAGACTAAAGATTGATTACATGACTACTAGTACTAGGTGGACCAACAGACTGTAGTACGGATGTGTGTTTATCAGTATCTACCGGTAACCAGAATTACAACACATCATGAACATGATGAATGATTGCTGAGAATTGAGGATGTCAATTGTCATCCTTTTACTAAAAATATAATTTTACTGTTATCTCAAATGACTATTAATATTAATTAGAATCTTATCGTAGTATGTCATGACATTTTACAAGATACTTAAATCATAATATTTTTAATATTTCGCCTGGCAAGTTCTGGTCTTGATAAAGAAGGGAATGTTGTGACAACTTTGGCAGTAGGACATTGTAACACTACGGTAAGTTACTGGCATTCTCTGTACCGTTATAACGCATGTACATAAAGCTGTGAGACACCTCCATGCCCTACACTGAAAGCCTGGTAATGACACATGTAGTCTGTAAAGTGCTATGAATGTGACGTAC
The DNA here is from genome assembly GCA_032361185.1 of Lepetodrilus ovalis. Classification (NCBI taxonomy): domain Eukaryota; kingdom Metazoa; phylum Mollusca; class Gastropoda; order Lepetellida; family Lepetodrilidae; genus Lepetodrilus; species Lepetodrilus ovalis. The sequence continues at coordinate 4,002 of JAUTBQ010155463.1, read as the reverse complement.
ACTCTCGGTACACTGGGGGAACGTTACCATCGTGTGGATCGCGATACAAACTCGCTGCTGAAAAACGACAAGGGAACAAACACATTTAGTCAATAATGTCCTCAGTAGTTGTGTGAAAACAGTTACATGTAGGTCAACCCTAGAGTGTATCAGTCCAGGCAAATGTCACGTATCCAATATTTCTTTTTTAAGCAAGGCAACTGTTCATCTAATTAATATTGAACTGACATACTATTCTATTCACTCATGCATTCACTTGAGCACAATTAACAAGACCTTATTCTCTAGTACAAATGACACAATCAAAAATCCTAACATAATTTGCTTCCAGATGTTATTGAAACTGGTAATGGTATTATGCCTAAGTTGACAAAGATTGATAAATACATGTATTGATATTAATATCTGGCTGACTTTGATGTTTACCTACCTAGTACTTACCAGGAATTCTGTACATTGATAGGTCTAAAACATTTATGTACCAGCAAACATCTCAAATAGCTTTTGAAAGACATAAACAAAATATGATAAATGAAACACTGACTGGCAAAATGACTGATATTTGAACAGAATACACAGGTTTGAAATGCAGCTGTTGATACAAATAACTTCAGCTATCATGGAAAAGCATATTGACAGATGGATGTTCAAAATAACTTCCCAGCTGAGAGTAGATTTTGATATACAAGTAGTCGTCCTAATGAATTTGACCTATCTTAGCCATTGGCCAGAACATCAATTTTACAGGGATGTACAAACAGTATCGGCCAGTGACAAGTGAGTTATTGTGTGTCTACATGAGGATAATGAGTAGACTAGCATCAAGACTATTATCTAGCGATGAAAAATGGTTAAAACTAATGAGTCAGATGATAAGCTTTTAAAGGCAGCAATAAAATGTAAAACTTCAATGTTTAACAACCAATTGTAAAAGATATAATAAATAGTAAGCAGATTTAATCTAAATAGATATAGATATAGGTGAATGAGTATAGTGTATGTCAAATATATTCATAGTGATGAGCATGTTGTAATATGGTGCATTCACATTTAATATCCAATTTCAGGTAGGTTTTGAAAGTTGTGAGATAAATCTACCATGTGTGCCTTTGAATACAATTATGAATTTAATATTACTGGAGCTTGAAACCCCAGAAATATCAGCAGAATACCATGCTTGTCTTGGGTGTCATGGTATCTATCTGAAGAATCTAATAAAAGTAATACTTCCACAGATAGACTCAGAACAGAGTTCTGATAAAGAAGTAACTTTAGTTAGAACTGTCATTCAAAAATATCAATTTAGTTCAATTTCAGTCAAATAAATAATCTATTTGTTTTTTACTTCTTAAAAAAGGTAGCTCAAAATAATATTGCTACAATTGCTTGAAAACTAATTTTGTGAACTGACAATTAACTCTGTGTTTCTACTTGTCAGGTACATATGATTGAAATAGAAATGTTACTACCAGTATTAATAATAATAATAATAATAATAATAATAATAATACAGTACCAGTAATAATAATAAAATTGAACAAAGCTTAGTAATGAAAGCAAACATTTAATGTAAAATATAACTGCAATGACTTTTGAAAAACATAAATAGATTGATAAAGATTGATAAAAATTGATGCAAAATATCTACTCTTTGTGAATGCAAATATGACCATACTAAAGCCAGTGAAGGGTTACTAACTGACATGGGACTGAACATACAATAGGTATGCTAAGACAATATTTGCAATGTAAAACATAGACATCAGCAGCTGCTTTGGCTAAACAGAGATGGAATTGTTGAGGAGAACGGGATGGTATTGGTAACTTACTCTGGAACTGCGGGTGGCGCGAGGATCGAGGTACGTGCGTAGTTTGTCCAGGTATACGTGGGGAGCATCCTTGGCATGGACTCGGTCCTGAAACATAGTAATACAATGTCAACTCAAGTCACTCAGTCCTGAAACATAGTAATACAATGTCAACTCAAGTTAATCAGTCCTCAAACATAGTAATACAATGTCAACTCAAGTCACTCGGTCCTGAAAAATAGTAATACAAAGTCAACTCAAGTCACTCGGTCCTCAAACATAGTAATACAACTCAAGTCAGTCCTGAAACATAAAGTAATTGGGACAATGTCAAAGTAAATCACTCGGTCCGGAAACACACATAGAACATCAACTCAAGTCAGTATTGGGGATGCCTTACAAGTGATACTGGTTAAATAACATGTGTATTTTACTGTTTTGTTTGGATCTCTGAGAATGTGAATATTTGAGACTGTGTACTTTGAATTTGTTGAAGCTGTAAATGCGGTTTTCTTTTGTTAGTTTAAGCAATTTTAACTGCCATAGCTAAAAAAGAAAAAGCATGAATGACAAAGAAATGTTGATGAGAGATGATGGTGCTTAAAATAAAATAGTTTCTGGCTCTGGATAATGTAATATCCCTTCAATTGCTAAATTATCCAAAACCTTTTAGAAAAGTAGTTGAATAATGATATCATGGTTATCTGGTTATTAGATGTGAAGATGGGTGTGATGGAATTTCTGTTTGAAAATTTCCATCCGCATATAGGATGTGACAGCAGTGACCATGATACCTTGCTGTAAGTAGAGTAGAGACTAGGGGTGTAACGATAAGTCAACTTATTGCGGTAGTATGTGTCCCGATAGCAATATAACGATAGCAAAATTTGCAATCGATAACAATTGCCGATAGTGTGATGGAATATGGATAGTTTTGATAGTTTTTTTTGTCTCTTTATCTCGGCTTCTTTTCTGACACTACTTGTCCTGATCGTAACAGACACGTCTAACTTGCCTTGGAAACTGTGCTAATGACTTCAATTGCAGCCTATAGGAGAAGATATCCAATTTCTAAATAGGATACTTTATTGATACCAATATATATTAATTACACATCTTAATTAATTAATATTATAGTTACTAACATGGCTTTAGCATTCATGTTGCATACTATCCTGATACTGTCGCGATATGTTTGTCAAATTGTGATAGTATCGTGATAGTAATTCTCACTATCGCAATACTATCGTGAGAGTGAAATGACCTGTGATAGTCACCCCTAGTAGTAATACTAGAAGCAGCTACAGCAACAGCAACTGTAGTTCTAGCAATAGTATTGCATTTGTAATAGCAGTAATAATAGCAGTATTAGTAGTAGGAGAAGCAGTAGTAGTTACAGTAGGGGTACTAAGAGTTATACCTGTAGTAGTAGTTGTTTGGTTCATTATTACAGGCTAATAATGTATCCACATATGGTGTTTGCTACGTTAATAAATGTATTTATTTATTAACAGTTGACGGCGGTGTAAGCGCCTGGGGACAGTGGGAGACATCTTGTCCTCAGACGTGTGGTTCAAATCTTACATCTACAAGCACACGGCGTCGAACCTGTACCAACCCAAGTCCGGCTAACGGTGGAGCAAATTGCACCGATGTCCTATCAGAAACAGGAGCTGCCGTTAACTGTGGACTGCCGGCATGTCAAGGTAATAGCAGCGGTAGTAGCAACAGCCGCAGAAGTATAAGTAGTAGTAGTAGTAGTAGAAGTACTAGTAGTAGTAGTTGACATTGATTGCCAATTGCCAATATCCTTTCTTTTCAAGTTTGTTTTGGGTTTAATAGTGTTTTTTTCAGCATATTTCTACTTCCCTATACGGCTGTATTAACAATAGTAGTACCGGGTATTGGTAGTAGTAGCAGCAATAGCAGCAGTAATAGAAGTAGCTAGTAGTAGTAGCTAGTAGTAGTAGTAGTAGTAGTAGTAGTAGCAGCAGTAATAGTGGTAGTATCAGCAACAGCAGCAGCAGTAGTAACATATTAATAAAGCTGGCGTGCATTTTAATAAGCAATATGTTACAATGTAATGGAGTGGCAATATAGGCATGCTCTCCTGACAACGATAGTACATCAGTCTGTACTATACGCTGTCACACTACGAGGGGTTTCGCGTGTTCAGCATTATGCAGAATTTTAT
>JAUTBQ010155452.1:0-13369 GCA_032361185.1 Lepetodrilus ovalis | reverse complement strand
TGTCAAGTGAATGTACAGTGTCCCCTCGATATAACATGGTTCGATAAACATCGGATTCAGATATATAAGGTGGGGTCAGACGTGTATCCCATTTTTATTGTTATTTACTTGTACTATATCGTATAAGGCGGTACTATAAAGCGGGGGAGGGGGTGGGTGGTATGTCATGGACCCCAACTAAAGCGTTATATCGAGGGGACACTGTACTAACATTCTACAGTTATGTTCTGGGTCTCCTTCCATAGAACAATGGTGGCGCCACAAGAGTCGTAGCGTCGTATAACGTCATGACCACTTTGCGGAACTGAAGCCAGAATGTTTGCGAACTTGGCTAATAGAGATGTTTTTTCTTTCTTCTTCTTCCAGGAACAAATGCACGAAGTTTTAGATGCCATGTTTGAAAAACGGGTAAGCTTGAAAATCTATTAACCTGGGGCTGTGTTCTCCAAACTTGCAAACTTCTTACTGAGAAAAGATCTCTTCGCAAATTAACATAAGAAAAAAAAAACAGTTTGGCAAATTCTTAGTACTTACAAACGTCTTAGGACTTACGAAGTTTCAAGAATACCGGCCCTGGATCCAAGTCTATGTAACATTTCTGTGCATGATTTTTATGCTCATCCTGAAGCTTTGTACACAAATTCCTATATTAAATTTAAGTAAAATATCGTAAGAATAAATGTTTCGTAACCCAGGGCTCGACAGTAAGGATTGTCTGCCTGTAACAGGACAGGTATGATTCACATGCGGACAGGTGAATTATTCCAGATAGGTCACAGGGACAGGTGCCTCTAAAGGTTAACGTCGAGCACTGTAACCTTGAAGCCAGGTGTCCTTGCTTCTAATTAACATAAACCAGTTTCAATATAGTGTGTTACTGGCGGTGCTGTCTTGATGCTGATATAACATGCATGGTAATGCTGATGACTATAATGGTTATTTTTCTATTGTCGACAATTGTCAGTCATTTGAGCCTAATTACGGGGGCTAATTACGTGACGCTACTGCATGTGTGTGTACTCTGGCATCGATTAGGATGATTTACAAAGGCATGTTGTTAACGTGGTGACTGTCTTGTTTGCAGGTGGTTCCGGGGGAACATGTAATAGACCAGCACGATGACGGGGACAATTTCTATGTTATAGACAGGTACAGTGTATTCATCAGTCTGCAAAGGTGAAAGGAGTGGTGTGTGTGGATGTGGGTGTGTGAGGTGTTGTGGTTGTGTTGTTGTGTTGTGGTATGGTGTGGTGTGGTGTGTGACAGAGGGTGGGGGTGAGAGAAAGAAAGAGAGGGGAGAGAAAGGGCAGTTAGGCCAACAGTTATCCCAACAGTTATCCCAACAGTTATCCCAACAGTTTTGGTCGTGGTGCGGGGGTAAGAGAGCGAAGGGGCAAGTGAGAGAAAGGGAGAGTGTGTCAGGATTGGAAATAGAGACATAGAGAGTGGTGGGGTGTAATGTCCCACCTACTATATTTATGACTCAAGGCTTTGATCATGATCAGACAAAAATTGAGAGACTCCGCAAATTGCCCTGGAGATATTAGCTGTAATCGGAGCAATCAACATCGCCAGCATACACAACTGATGGTATCCACTGGAAATCACCAAAGTGGCAGACTCTTACATTTATCTAGCAAGACCGGTAAACATTGTCCGATCTTATTACCGCTGATCTTCCTTTGACCTCGTATCTCTTGGATCCATTCATCTCAATTCCCTTCGGTGACCTTCAGTGTCTATATGGCTAGATCCTAGATGACCGATGCCCAGTGTCCAAACAGATCACGTCTGCACGACGATGACCAATACCAACTTCAAACATCTCTTAACCCTCTCCCTGCTGCAGGCAACCGGGGATGCAGCTGTCTTTGTACATAATCCAGCAAGAATAGTGTTAAAAGTTATCTATTTTTATTGAAAATGGAATTATTTGGGTTATGAATCTAGGTCGACCTGGTGGCTTCTGATTGAGGAGCATGAGTGTCAATATGATTTCTGAAAACAAGATTTTAATAATTAAATTCATCTTTCTCAGACTGTATCATTATGTAGACTACTTGTACTTTTCCCCTCCTACCCTTTCCAACAATGTCCAGTAACAAAAATCCATTGAATTTATGCATGCAAGATTTGAACTTGGTCCACAAAGGTCTATGCATATATTATATATCCAGTCCACAAACGTCAACCTCCTTAAGCCTGGTGACATTGGCTGTGATGTCATTACTTGAAAAAATAACAGCCATAGACAGCTCATAATTCTGTTGGAAACTGTTCGAATCAAAAAGAAAAACAGCGCACTCAACACTTATAATGTCAACTGGCTATTGAAGTCTATATTGGTAATCTTGTATGGATATTTTCAAACACAATAATCTTATATAATGCAATTTTCTAGCATTTTATTTTAACGTAAAACAAGAAAACTCAAATAATTTTCAAACGAGACTTTTTATTAAAAACTGCAATATCAATAAAACTGGTTTTATCTGTTTCAGTGGGCTGTATGATATTCATGTAGATGTAGATGGTAAACCTACAAAAGTCGGCGCCTATGATAATAAAGGAAGCTTTGGCGAGCTGGCCCTTATGTACAACATGCCTAGGGCGGCCACCATCATTGCCACGACGCCAGGGACACTATGGGCAATGGTAAGACACTGGCGGCAATGGTAAGACACTGGGGGCAATGGTAAGACACTGGGGACAATGGTAAGACACTAAAGAAGGCAATGATAAGACACTGGGGGCAATGATAAGATGCTAAAGAAGGCAATGGTAAGACATTGGGTGAAATAATAAGGCATTGGGGTGGGGGCAATGGTAGGATGCTGAAGAAGGCAATGGTAAGACATTGGGGGATATAATAAGGCATTGGGGTGGGGGCAATGGTAAGACATTGGGGCAATGGTAAGACACTGGGGAGCAGTCATCACAAATGGGTTAAAGATTCCTCCAGCAATGTTAAATTCCATAATTGCTCACTCTGGGGGCAATGGTAATACACTAGGTAGTGGCAACTGAGCAATGGTAAAACATTCTGGGATCAATGGTATGACATTCTGTGAGGGCAATAGTAAGACCTGGGAGGGGGCAATGGTAACACAATGGGCAATAATAAGACTGAGCAATTTGAGAAATTGGGGGAAACAAAAAGACACTGATGGGCAATGTTGAGGCACTGGGGGCAAAGGTAAGACTGGAGCAATGATAAAACATTGGTGACAATGGTAAGACAATGGTATACCGCCAGTCCCATGCTGACAAAAACGGATCATACAGGCTTTCTATTTCTACATTGAGGTATATTCACAATAAATGAAGAATACTGTGGTGTTTGGTTGAAAGATTCACACTCTGACGTACAGCAATAAATCTCTCGCTCCATCAAGACAGCAAAATAATAATAACAGTAAAATTTATATTAAATAAAAATAAATTGTTGAATATTATTTATATGTTTTACAGGACAGAGGAACCTTCCGCAGGATAGTTTTGAAAAATGCACACAACAAGAGGATGATGTACGAATCTCTGCTAGAAAGTGTTCCTCTTCTCCAATCTCTGGACGTGAGTACACACAACCTACTTGAAGACCTCCCTTTAAAGGCATACTATCACAGATGATTGACCTATATAACGGACAAATTCCTATCTGAGACTTTGATTTGTCCACCAAAATGTTTTTATTTATTGATGTACTTATCCCCCTACACTCGATAGTAATAAAACAATTCATATTTTATATGAATAAAATGAACATAGCTTTTGAACATTTAACTACTAGATCTAATGTTGGAGCCCGAGGTCGATCTTTATTGCTTCAGTGCTTATGTATTGTATTGATTTGATAGTACAGTGTACTCTCGATATAAGGATGTTCGATACAGAGCGGATTCGGATATAAGGCTGGGTCAGATGTGGATCCCATTTTTATTTTTGTTGCTTACTTGTACTATCCTATAAGGCTGGTACTATAAGTCTGGTGGTATGTCATGGACCCAAAATTCAGCTTTATATCGAGGGGACACTGTACCTTGTAAAATTAATAATCAAACTCAAAATGTTTTTGAGTATATGGATTGTTTTGTATATCTATGGTTGTTCATGTTAGTGGTGAAAGTTACATGCAGTTGACATATACAAACAACATCATTGAGCAATATATTAGAAAGTCAATCTAATAATTAAAAAACTATTGGAAGTCATTATGTAATTGGTTAACGTTTTGCAAACTCTCGTATCAACTAGGAGACCATAGCACTCGTAAGTGCCCGATCATCATTTGTGAGAGTGCTTATGGTCGCGTAGTAAGTTGGAGAGCTTTGAAAAATGATGCCCAAACAATGTCAATAATGTTGTATTGTAGCAATGGTGAGTAAATGTACCCCAGTATGAGTGGAAACAGTTAAATCTTTTGCCAAGTTGTGAAATGCCAAGCAAATTATTTGGGAGTGAACATTAACACTATGTAATTGATGAGAGAATCATAGTTGTTTATGTATTTGAATTCCTAAAATTTTGCCATGAGTTGGTAATTATTTTGGCTTCTCGATGTACAGATTTTTATAACTACAAATTCCTGGCCCCAAGATTATGGAACATTTTTGAGTATGAACTCATGCTCAACTCAAAATTTTGTTCACACACACCCATATAATATTTGAGCTTGAGTGTGAAATCGTACTCATTTTCCCCCTTTTTTTTCCTGATCTCCGGGCCTGACTGCCAAATAGACCAGCCTTACGTCTTGATATACACCACATTTCTCCATCGTTTTACACTTGTCGCTGTTCATCGTGGACTACATGCTAAATATGTGTTGGTATTTTGCGAGTCCTGGAAGCCCGTTGTTCACAGATTCCTGATTGTTGTGTCATCATCGCGGGCATTCTTGACACATGTGTAGCATACACGATTCTCCGTGTATAATGAGATTGGCAGCCTGTAATAGCTCCCGCTGTGACATACGATCCTTATTACTCGCGCTTCATTCTATAAGCATCGACTAATGCAAACTACAAGTTGTTGTGATGTAACGTGGACTTGGGAGCAAATGCGGAAAGGTGGTTGTTTTCATGCAGAATGACAGCAATATGTACTGAATATGGTTTAAGATATGTCAGGAATGCTAATATTATTAGAAATGGTTCTTTACTCGTCTCGTTAACCCAAAAATATGAACGATATAATCTTACAAGTGACTAACTTGTCTGACTTGAAGCCCCAATGTCATGTGGCAGGCAATGGATTCATAAAGCCTGACCATATTTTTATGTAGTCGGTAAGCTAAACTACTGTTTATATGAAAATGGTGTCATTTATCAGTTTACAGCATAAATATGCAGCATATTGCTGCTCATATGTGTTTAGTGCAAGTTTATGTAAATTGAAAAGACTAGTTTCTTTTTTTTTCGAAGATGAGAAAAATGGGGTCTCAAATTGATTAATTCTACAAGAACACAAAATCTGTCGATAGTTTGAATCAAACCCACATGCCATACGTAACATGTGTACTGTAGGATCTATATATCCATGATTACCTACGTAAACACGATAAAAGCATTATGTGTACATTTGACATGGTAAACGCTATATGCCTATATACATCTGTACATGTATATATTTGTATTTATTTATTTTATATAATCGGCTTAACTCCCCATTGATTACCATTACACCAGTGCCGTTGGAATTATACCCACGGGGTGAGCCTATTCAACATGCAGGGTGAGCATATACAACATGCAGGGTGAGCCTATACAACATGCAGGGTGAGCCTATACAAGGGTGAGCCTATACAACATGCAGGGTGAGCCTATACAACATACAGAGTGAGCCTATACAACATGCAGAGTGAGCATATACAACATGTAGGCTGAGTATGTAACATGCAGAGTGAGCCTATACAACATGCAGGGTGGCCTATACAAGGGTGAGCCTATACAACATGCAGAGTGAGCCTATACAACATGTAGGGTGAGCCTATACAACATGCAGAGTGAGCCTATACAACATGTATTATCAGTGGTGATAGCCAGTCGTGTGGTGTGTCAGGCCGACATCGTACAGGGAACATCAGAGGAGTTTAGCATACACAGATACACGACCGCTCGCTACTAGGCTGTGTTTACTTTTTACATATGCCGGTAGAAGTCTGCACACGCTGGTTGAGATGACTCACCTGTTTTCATACCTTAGACCTTCTGTCAGGCGTTGCTATGTTAGAGAGTGAGCAAGAGAGAGATAATTGTTCGTATTATCGTAATGTTTTATGAAACAATTTACTAATGTGTTTGCATTTTCTTTGGTGGGCGATAGGGGTTTGGGAGGGTGATGGATGTTGGGGAGGGTGGGTGGTATGCAGTGTAAGAGGTGGTGGTGCGATATTCAATTTCATCAGTAGATGTATTCAAGTATTTTAAGTTATATTTTGTGAGCTTATTTGTTTACTGAACTTTCTTATTTACTTTACTTGATATGTTAAACAAATATTACTATAAATCTGGCAGTTACTTTAAAAGACTACTGTTGGCTACCACTACTCAAAACTTATTCGACAGGCATATTATCAGGAAATGTGTGTACATAACCAGTTAAAAAAACAACAACTTTGTAGATCCACGAATAGAATGAATTAGTGTTTTACGTCGCAGCAGGAATATCTCGCCCATACTCATCTAATTTACTCTATATCATACATGTATTACTATTTTACTTGAAAACAGACACACCCTCTTCACATGGTTCATGCTAATTATTTTGAACATTTCGGGTGATCTATCACTTTTATTATCATGATTTTTCATTGCATTTCTACACCAATATCATGAATATTATCACAACAGGAAGACTTCCACACTGGCAGTATTTATATGCAACATCAGGAAACAATTACATAATCTTACTTTGATATTTAAAGCTACCTGCCCAAATTTTCCTATTACTAATAATATCAATATTTCCTATCAACATGCTCCTATTGAATAAAATTGAAATTATTTGTAATTTATAATTTACTTGAATTTTTTATAAGATTAATGAAATGCTGATGAACTGTGTATTGTGTTTCAGGAAACTGCCAGCAAAGGCTTGAAGATGTGTAACAACAAGAGTGTAGAGAAAGCTATCGAGAGTATACACAAACTGCTGTGTCAGGAGAACGGTGGAGGAAAAAATGGGATATCTAAAACACCACAAGGTTCGTGGATGTCTAGAAAATACATTAATAAAGTACCAAATGGACCTATTAATTAAAATCCACTTTGGTGAAAACGATTAATTTTTAGCCATAAGTAATATGAACAAATCCAGGTTGATCAAATGTGAATTGAATAATTATTCAAGCACAATTGTTTTCCCATCAATTGTTTTTAGAATTGTGTGCATAATTCACGCATTGTCGCGAATGTGTGAAATATTCTCGCAGCGACATTAAACCCCTATATGAATTTTTATTTGATTGTCCATAAATATATGAATAAGGATGATTTTCAAACTTCATAATAGAAATATTGCAAACAGCTAATATAGAAAAATATTCCTATGTTTGTGTTTTACTAATGGATGTTTAAATATAGAAATATATACAACTTTTGCGCATTTTTGTTATGTATGTTTAAATATAATTTTCTTTATGTTACAATCTCAGGCTATTCACAAGTACACCGGAAGCCCAGCTTTGAGCTCAACTTCTCCACGAGTCCTGCTCCGTCAGACACCACCAGTGTGCGCTCCGACAGTCCGAGCATCTCCAGCCTAGGCCGACACTACCCCGAGCACCTGTCGCGTCAGCAGCCTATGATGAACGGTCACCAGACACCCCCACCCCTCCCGCCTCGCGTGCCCATCATGTCCCACACGCCACCCCGAGGACAGACGCCCCCGCCCCCAGGGTCGCTAGATTCGGGAGCCAGTCAGCAGGGCGTCATCCAGCACGGACACGTGAAGGAGATGATCAAGATCATGGGCCATGACTCTGGTCGGCAGTCACAGCCGACACAGCAGACCCAGATCTACCGCAGCGCCCCCTACGTCCATCCCCAGCAGACCAGTCAGCTGGCCAGCGGTTCGGTAACTCCGCAGTCCGGACCGACAAGCAGCGGTCCCGTGACTCCTCAACGGGGAATGAGCCCGGTGCCAGCGGCGGTCCGAACGCCAGTCATCAAGCATAATGGACACTCTCAGACAGGGGGACACGCGCAGGCGGTGGGCGTGTCCGTGAACCAGCAACTCAAAGGGTTGACGATATCGCAGAACGGGTCGAACGGTGGTGGCAGCAGTGGTGGTGGGGCCGGCAACACGAGGTTCACGATAAATATTTCTCCTTCCCAGCATCCACCTCCCCCGCCATACTCTCAGCGCTCAACATTCGTCATCCACGGAAACCATCACGAACAATCCCACATGACGTCGTCGCAGGTGCCTGAGTCATCGTGTGAGACGCAGATCACGTCCCATATGTGTGGCGACAACAATGTCCACATACATTTCCCCAAGAAGGCCACTACGCCGGTTTCCGCGGCCATGCGCGCCTTCGGCCAGTTGCATGCACCCATCATCATGCACTCGGTGCAGAGCCAGAAGGTGACGAAGCCACAGCCGCAGACTGCAACAGCGCCGATGTCGCCCCAGAACACGGCAGGAGGCAACTACATATCATCCGTTCAGGCTCAGATCAACGCACACCCACCCGCTCAACAACCACCTCCAGTGCCCCCGAGTAAAAATTCCGCGAGGAACGTGGAGATTCAGATTACGCGGAATCCTCAGAATGGCGGACAGTACACTCCGGAACAGTTAGCAAACTTTCAGCAGCAACAAATGCCAACGATAAAAATACAAATCGCAAACAGGAGCAAGCAACAGCAACAACATCCACATGTTCAAAACCACTCGCACAGTGTTCATATGCAAACTCTAGCACAGAATTACGACCATTACGCGTGGTCGACGTCAGACACGCCATCCACGCCGCGCTCAAACTCGCCCGAGTCACGTGTCACGAACCAGTCTCCTTCAGTGTTGTCAACCACATCCACGCCGTCAACTAACTCTGACATAACGGACAAACCACCTCCGCCGTACCCCGCGTGGAACTACCCCACCCATCACTCCCACCCCTACCCCCACCCCCAGTTACAGAACCAGCCCCCCATTCCTCCCCGCATCCCTCTGACCCCCCATGCGAAACCCCCGCCCCCTCTACCACCGCCGTCGATCGGGTCCCGCCCGCCCCCGTTACCTCCCCATCTATCTTCCCACTTCCCGCAAGTGCCAATGGTTACCTCCCCTTCCCCGCAGCCGACGTCACCGGGTCAGCCGATGTCGCGCGGTGGTGGTAGTCAGCAGTTCTCCAGCGTGGCCTCGTACCCTGTCGGTCTCCAGGTGATGGCGCCACCCCCGGGGCGCGGAGGTCAGGGTGGTCAGTACCCCGCCCCCGCCACCCCGACGTCGGACTGCTCTAGCTGCCAGCACACGTCGGAGCAGAATGACGAGACCGACACAGACACGATTTCCTCGGACACGAGCAACAGCATCAGCCAGGAGAAGCACCGATGCATGTCTCCTATCCCGGAGAGGCGGCCAGACTACCGAGAACGCGACCGGTTGCGAAGCGACACGAAGGTGCGGAACTACTCGCCCAGGGCTTTCAAATTCTTCATGGAACAACATGTGGAGAACGTGCTGAAGTCATACCACCAGCGCATGCACCGGCGGATACAGCTGGAGAACGAGATGACCAAGGTGGGACTCTCGGAGGAGGCGGCGCGGCAAATGCGCAGGATGCTGACTCAGAAGGAGTCCAACTACATCCGGTTGAAACGAGCCAAAATGGACAAGTGCATGTTCGAGAAGATCAAAACGCTCGGGGTGGGTGCGTTCGGCGAGGTGGCGCTAGTTCGGAAACGTGACGTGGCCACGCTGTACGCCATGAAGACGCTGCGCAAAAGCGACGTGTTGAAACGGAATCAGGTTGCTCATGTGAAAGCAGAACGTGATATTCTGGCCGAGGCCGATAACGAGTGGGTGGTCAAACTGTATTACTCGTTCCAAGACCGGGAACATCTGTATTTTGTGATGGATTACGTTCCGGGCGGCGACCTCATGGGTCTGCTGATCAAGTTAGAGATCCTACAAGAAGCTCTGGCAAGGTTCTACATTGCAGAACTAGTTCTGGCAATAGAAAGTGTTCACAAAATGGGATTTATACACAGAGACATCAAACCAGACAATATTTTAATCGACAAAGAGGGGCATATAAAACTGACTGATTTTGGATTATGTACAGGATTTCGATGGACGCACAATTCAAAATACTATCAAAAAGGTGAGTGGATGTTGAACAAAGTCGATAAAAAAAAAATCCTATTTTATTTAACTTTTGGAAGTTTTATGACATTCTCGTTCCACAGAACGATCGTAGTGCTAAATAGTATAAGATTTTGTAATTTGATATACAGACAATTGCTCTATGGAACTCATCCTCGAAAACACAAGCTATTGTGACTCCACTACCTTCCATCAAATACCCTGGGATCACTGCCTATTCAGAACTCCGTTTTGGTTTAGCGAGGATCACTGTGAATAATTAATAAATTATCTAGACACGCCTGTTTTACGTGGGCTCTAAATATATCAGAGTTATCTCCCTGCATATGGCGTGTCTAGATAATTTATTAATTATTCACAGTGATCCTCGCTAAACCAAAACGGAGTTCTGAATAGGCAGTGATACCAGGGTATTTGACGGAAGGTAGTGGAGTCACAATAGCTTGGGTTTTCGAGGATGGCATATGTACTGCTTGACTAGTCTGGATTTCCACCAGTTTTTATCGTGCTAGTTCACTTAGAATATCATGCAGCAGTCCTTGTTTTGCCCCTTTAATGCTGAGTGCCAAGCAGGGGAACAAGTACCCTCTTTTAATGTCTTTTGGTATGACGCGACCCGGGATCGAACCCGCGACCTTCCGCACTGGGCAGACGCTCAAAAGGTTTATTAAAGTAATGGTTTTATAATATAAAACGAGTATATGTGTTATGCTGACTGGATATGGAGGTACCAACTTTATCCTCAACTTTGTCTTGGTGGCAACTATTGGGTTCTTGTTAAGGGGACTTTCCATGGTAACAATCATAAAACAAAACTTATTAGGTAATCCTCAAATCTGTGTTCCGACCAAACAGTTTTTTTTTTATGAGAACTATTATACATTCAATGGTATTCCTCATATTTCGAAGACTGAAAATCAATTGGGCAAGCCAGAAATAAAGTTAGCGTGCCGACAGTGTTATTAATGCCATTGACCCGCGGGTAGGCGTTATTCCTACCCCCAATTTATACTGTTTGTGTCCCTTACTAAATTGGACGCCCCCCTACACATAATCTAAAGTAGAGCGTGTTGCACTATGGAGTACTGTAGCTGAGGCACGTCACGTATTATATATAGACGTGCAAACCACATGTTGTATGACTGAACACTATAAATAGGCACTATAAACCTGGTGCTATATATAGCTACACCAACACCACATGTGGTAAACAAATAGACCAGTCACAGCTATTTTCAGAGCTTTATTCTACACACAAACATGCACATATGTCCTGCCTCGTTAACTCTATGGTAACATCCTTGTTAATTGCATGGTAACACCCTTGTTAACATTGTAGTAACATCCTTGTTAACTGCATGGTAACATCCTTGTTAACAGAGTGGTAATATCCTTGTTAACATATACAAGTCCTGCTTTGTTACCTCTATGGTAACATCCTTGTTAACTGCATGGTAACATCCTTGTTAACTGCATGGTAACATCCTTGTTAACAGAGTGGTAACATTCTTGTTAATATATAAGTCCTGCTTCGTTAACTCTATGGTAACATCCTTGTTAACTGCATGGTAACATCCCTGTTAACAGTGTGGTAACACCCTTGTTAACGTTGTGGTAACATCCTTGTTAACTGCATGATAACATCCTTGTTAACAGAGTGGTAACATCCTTGTTAACATATAAGAGTCCTGCTTTGTTACCTCTATGGTAACATCCTTGTCAACAGTGTGGTAACATCCTTGTCCACAGTGTGGTAACAAACAGTGTGGTAACATCCTTGTCAACAGTGTGGTAACATCCTTGTTAACAGTGTGGTAACAACCTATCTAAGTTCTTCCAGATCCATACATTCAAGTTGTAGATAAGGAAGACATCGGGTTTCAAACATAGCATTTGCCTTTACACTGCGGAATGGGAATTCTGAAAATGAAATTGATATTCATAAAAAGTGTAAATAAATAGTTAGGGTAAAAAGGTAGATTAAAAACGTAGATTATATCACTTCAACCAATCACTTCAACAGTGTCCTCTCAATATAACACTGTTCAATACAGAGCGGATTCGGATATAAGGATGGGTCAGATGTGGATCCCATTTTTATTTTTGTTATTTACCTGTACTATTGTATAAGGCTGGTACTGTAAAGCGAGGGTATGTCATGGACCCCAAATTCAGCTTTATATCAAGGGGACACTGTACTAGTACATTGCAAACTTTCAGTTAGTAGTTTACATGGATTTGATATTGTAGTGTACTTTGTTCATATTAGTAATCTCGCAACAAGCCATTCAAATGTAGAACATTATCAATAATGAACATCGCAAACTCATTTCAAACTTAAATGTTTATTTATGCTATAGCTTTCGAATGTTCATTATTTCTGTAAAGTACCGACACCTACATGAGAACACTGGTACCCAACACACTCTGACCACTGACAGCTACCCAACACGTCCAGGCCAGTTAGAGAACAATTATTGAAAACAGTTAATGATATACCGGTAATTCATGTTACAGCAACTACAGACCTACTACTTTATGATATATATGTACATCATTTATGTAAATACAGAGGAGAGAATTTAGTGAGAGAACTTTTCTTTTAATCACTTTCTGACGAATAAGATATGTTTAAATACAAAAATGCAGGCCATTTTATTGACAACTGAAGACAATCATGGAGTTGCTTGTTGCTGACAATTTCATGTCATTCTTTGGTTATTCTACACATACAATGTACATGTCATTGTTAGTTAACAGGAACATCCATGCCAACACATACATGCCATTGTTAGCAGAAACAACTATGCCAACACGTATGGCATTGTAAAGCACATTACAATCCTGCTATCTCCTGTACGACCCTGCTATCTCCTGTACGAGCCTGCTATCTCCTGTACGAAACTGTGGAACTGTAACTCCAACTTTAGCAATGCTGTAGTCTATGGTC
Organism: Lepetodrilus ovalis; assembly: GCA_032361185.1. Taxonomy (NCBI): domain Eukaryota; kingdom Metazoa; phylum Mollusca; class Gastropoda; order Lepetellida; family Lepetodrilidae; genus Lepetodrilus; species Lepetodrilus ovalis. The sequence continues at coordinate 84 of JAUTBQ010155452.1, read as the reverse complement.
AGGGCTGTAGTCTTTGGCCAGGGCTGTAGTCTATGGTCAGGGCTGTCTATGGTCAGGCCTGTAGTCTATGGCCAGGGCTGTAAT
>JAUTBQ010155441.1:0-13370 GCA_032361185.1 Lepetodrilus ovalis | reverse complement strand
CCGATAGCTAATACACTGCTAAGAGAGCGCTACCAGTCTCTTAGTAGATAAGAGAGCTTCGTGAAAGGATACCCAGACATCCAACCTTTTTAAGAAAACATGGTTAGGGCTGGTAGTTTGAAAAGAAACAAACATTTCTATGTAGACATATTTCTGGGCAGATGGGGGTTGCTTATCACACCAATATACAAGTACATGTTTTGGATAACAGCTAATTATGATAAATGTCGTAAGGATATGTAAGATTATATATTTCATGACAATAATACATATTCTAAAGCCGAAATAATTTTGCAAAGTGTTCCAATAATCCTTTAAATATGTTTCAAAGTAATTATCAATCATAATTCAGTCTACTGGTTAAATAAACTGTCAGAAAATAAAACACAATATTTACACACGTCATAATTCATTCTAACATGAGAGAACTCCTCCTTTGAAGTTCAATCAGAAGAGAGTTTATATATTCTATGAATTTCATCTCCAATCATTTTGGAATTTGTCTTTCAATAAAACGCATTGCAGCAATTTTAAAGATTAAACATGGGAAGTTGGAGCTATAGCTTCATGTGTTCAAGATGTGCTGGTTTATTTACGACTTTTTTGTGAAGGAAGCAAAACTACCCCACATGGTTCAATGCTTTTCCAGATTTCATGACCTACATTTTTACAGTTTGGCCATAAAGATTTCTCTTCTTTGCCAGAGGTATATGTCTTGGCTATAACTAAAATCGTTAACACTCATAATGTTGGGAAACGTTAGGCTGATGGTACTTGTAAAATAATATAAAACACACATAAATATTCTGAAATTTCTGAAGATTAACATGTTATTACCATTAGATTTTCACCAGAATTTACATTTTGCTCTATGTTACAAAGGTGTGCTGTATTCACTACAATACTTCAATAGTGAATATATTTACATTTTATTAGAAACGTTTGATAATATGAATTTAATTACATGAGCATTGATGATATTTCCATTGATGATTTAGAAAGTTTAAATATATTAGATCTAACAGGCACCTTCTTTAGTATGGTTGTTTCTTCCTTTTTCTGATAAAAATGGAATTAATAAACAGCAAGCACAACATACATGTACATCTATACATTTATAATAACATGAAAAATCATAAGAAAATGGATAACTTGAGCAACAATATTTTCATATACATGTAGTGTATATGCATTGGCCCTTTTTGAGTGATCGCCCGCCAAGAAAAGATTATGAAAAATAAACCTATAACCAGCAGATTGTCAGTATCTTATTCTTGACTCATTATTAGTCACCACACAGTTATCTAAAGATGATCTATAAACATAATTTTCATCTAGCTTGATTCATCAATACTGTATTGGGCATCTCGGGTTGCCTCCAACAGATCTATCAAGTAGAAGGTTAAACTAAGCCTGACTACTAATACACTGTATATGCTGGGAATATATTATTTTTTAATTTAAGTTTTTTATTTAATTTAATGTTATTGGGGTTTATAGCCGCTTTCAAGATTCTTTTGCTTATATCACGGCTTGTCAATATAGCAGGAGGAAACCCACAACATCTGTAGCACTGAATATTGCTGTAAACCTGCAAGCACTGGCTGGTACTGACAGACCAAGGATGACAACTGTATCTTTGTAATTACATGTAATATTTATAAATATATTTTTTAAAGGATGTGCTGGCCTGTATCTGATACATTTACCGTAATATTAAAGAAATCTTTAAAATAGTACATGCAATGTCTTGCCGTTCTCAGGAGTGACTTCTTTGGAAGTACAGTGTACCCTCGATATAACACGGTCCGATGCACAGCGGATTCGGATATAAGGTGGGGTCAGACAAGGATCCCATTTTTATTTTTGTTATTTCTCTGTACTATCGTATAACGCGGGTACTATAACATGGGGGGGTATGTCATGGACCCCAACTTCAGCGTTATATCGAGGGGACACTGTAGTACATGTGTGCAATGCCTTGCTGTTGTCAGGAGTGACTTCTTTGGAAGTAATATATGCATTGACTCATTGTTAGTCCCACAGTTATCTAAAGATGATCTATAAACATAATTTTCATCATTTAGCTTTGATGTTGGTTACATCAATGAATGAATACGAATGTAAATTATCAGCTACAATGGTAGTGAAAACAAATGTAAACATACATCCATCTAGTGTTAGTGTATGCCACATCTTGATCTCACCCAAATACTCCTACCAGAAATATCTCCCTAGAGCATGGAAACAAGTGTACATTTCTGGAGAACAAAGTCTCAGAGGTTAAAGCATATCAGCATCTCCTTTCATATAAATATAATACCAATCGAATAATTTATATTTAAACAATTTACATCCACCCTCTGAGACTATGGATAGTTGACAGCTATGCTAAACATAAAGGAGGTATACAACTATCTAAGCATTAGACTCTTGTAGCGCTCATGATCGGTCTGTGGAACGGGACCCATTTCCCTACACTGGCCAATCCCATACTAACTGTGCCTCCTATACTAACTGGCCAATCCTATACTAACTGTGCCTCCTATACTAACTGTGCCTCTCATACTAACTGTGCCTCTCAGGTGAACGTTTAAGAAAGGCAGTAATCTGCTACAGTAATTTCCCCTCCTGTGAACAGGTGGAAGACATCAGGCTGTCAAACATCGCCAACCAGAACTGGATGAAGAGAAATAACTCAGGATGTGCCAGATTAAAAAAGAGAAATGGCTGGTGATTATCAAGAAAGTTTCTGAAGCAGATGGATATAGTAGGAGCCAGACAAGGGACAAAGGTGGGCAAGATGGGAAAGAATCAGATAGACTACGTTTAATATTGGCAAGGAGCAAGAATGGGAAAGGGGAAGATGGACAATGGACAAGGGGCAAATTGGCAAGAAGCAGATAGACTAGGGGCAAGATGGGAAAGGGGCAAAATGGGAATGGGGCAAGATGGGAAAGGGGAAGACAGGCAATGAGGAAATGTGCAAGGTGGGAAAGACACTAGGAGTAGATTGGCAAGGAGCAGGTAGGGGAAGATTGGAAAAGGGTACATTAGGGGCAAGATTGGAAAGGGGTAGATTAGGAGCAAGATTGGAAAGGGCAAGAATGGGAAAGGGGCAGGCAATTGGCAAGGAGGAGATGAGCAAGGAGCAGACAAGCAAAGAGCAAGATGGGCAAGGGGAGATGTGCAAGATGGGCGAGGTGCAAGATAGGTAACGGGTAGATGGACAAGAAGCAGATGGGCAAGTGAAAAATAGGAAATGTGCAAGATAAGAAGCAAGATAAGTAAGGAGCAGGTGAGCAGGGAGCAAGATGGACAAGGGGCAAGTAGTAGATGAACAAGTAGCAGACAAACAAGTGCAGAAGGATCAGTTGATGAGTGGAGCCTACGTGTAGCATTCTCCCAGAATGGTTGACTTCAATATCTACATTATCTGTTAAACTTGCTCAGATCCATCCCTTCACTGAAGCAGTGCTAAGCTCCTTCAATATGGCACTCTGGTGCATTACCATAGTCAGGCGTGTTCTGCCACAGCAAACAAACACGTACCAAGTACTAGATACAGGAATTGAAAAGGTCTAGCTTTACCTGTACATATTGGGTATTTCACTATAAATAACAGCTCCAATCACCCAAGATTTGTATACTGCTATTTAATGTTATTAAATCTGGTAAAGTAAATTCACATACAATTATTTTACTATTTTTTTGTGCGGTTTATTTTTGGGTCTTTAATTCTTTAATAAAGATAACATTATTTTTAAATACTGTATCTATTAAAAATAACAAAAGATTTTGGACATCAGATAAGGTATGAGGAAGTGTACACCTGCACCCCAACCCAACACCTCAAACCTCCCCAGTTCACACCTCAACAACTGACAAAGAGGATCTTAGATTTACCCAACGACATTGGACAGGGCTGTTCAAGTTACTATGGCACGATGACATGTGTGATCTATAAGCACTGCTAAATACTTACATACGAAAACTGATTTTTATTTTCAGTTCAAGTGCTCGTGTCAGAGAAAACGTGTGGCCTAAAACTTATTACATATCTGGCAAGAAAATCTTAAACCTCACGGGTGTTATTTAAAAGTAATAAAAGGGAACACACCTCTACGTTTTCTTAGACAGAACAAATATTCATCATGCTTCCCCTTAAGGTAAACACTCTCAACTGGCAATTAAGCCTGTGTCACAATGTAAAAGGTGCATTTCGCAGCGATATTATTTTTCGTTCCCTTCAGTGTAGAGAGCACACGGCCACACAGAATGACATAGAATTGAGAATTCACTTGAGAATAAATAGAGATGTCCCAGGTACAAATCTCGAGTTATCTCCAATTATCTCCATACACACACTTGTGTCAAATAGAGACAGGGGAAGCTGGGGATGTTTGACAAAAAACGCGTATTGTATCCTAAATATCAACACTTATTTCCTACTTACATTGAAACAAATTGTAGACTTTACAGATCTTTAGAAATTTCGCAGATACGTGCAAGATTTATCGGTTTGCTTGTATAATGGCAAGCCTTGGTACAGTAATTAAATAAATTATATTTGTTGAGAGTGAAAATAGCATTAGAAAGCATTCATCACCCAGTTATTATGCTTTCAATTCCAGTGGCCACTTCTTACAAAAGGGATGATTGATCATAATATTAAAGGATGGAAGTTCTGGCAGATCATGTCTGTATAATAGAAAGATATTTAACGTGGCTGTCGTCATAGGGAGGGTAAGCCTTGTCTGATGTTATTTCCAGGTGAAAAAAGTGTGGAACGCAATGGGTTTTTTGTGACGTCACAATGGATTTTTGCGCACTTAGACTTTTGACCAGTTTATGTCACCGGATATTAAATTAATCTCAGGCTACCTTGTGTCTACTTATACTCCCTATTGGGTCAACAGAGAAATTTATTATTAATGAATTTTTACTTTTAAAAAAATATGAAGAAAATTATTTCTCCTTATTTCGATGCTTACTTCTAAAACACACTTGAATAGTCCCACAATTCCCCCAGATTTATCCATCTATTCAAACTTACGTTTTTTCTGCCTTGCTCAGAAAACACAAATAAAAAATAAATTGCTTTCAGGAAAACCACTATAATATGACTGTTAGAATTCATTATTAAAGTGTAGATTGTATATTACTAGTACATTCCACAGACTGTAGACTAGACTGCTTCCCAGTTCACAGAGTGTAGGCTAGACTGGTTCCCTACCATAATGACCTCATCATAAATAAAATCCATGGGTATCCTTTCATGAAGCTCTCTTATCCACTAAGAGACCATAGCACTTTCTTTGCTGATAGCTAATGCACTGCAAAGAGAGTACTATGGTCTCTTAGTGGATAAGAACGCTTTGATAAGAAAGCTTTGTGAAAGAATACCCAGAGAGTTACGATTTTCAGAAGCTCTTCATATGAATACAATACCAATCAGTAGAACTTATTAAAAATAATTTACTTTCACCCTCTGAAACTATGGATAGTCTAAAGGAAAAGGTAAATCCAGACATAATGACATTCAGTCCTTCTCATAATTTACATGCCATGCACTGTTATTGCTCGGCTATTAGTATTAAGGTCAAGTTCTGATGTTAAGATATAGAACCTTTCTTCTCCAATGATATCTCAGATAATGGGAGTAGGTCATCAAGGACCACACAAACACTACCAGGGTCAATTAGAAGTATCACTATTTACATCAACATCCATGTCTTGTTTTTAGTTGGTTTATTTGGGGGTCTATTGCGACATCCACGATATGATCTGATCCACTCTGTTGGTTAGACTTGTTTCAATGTTGGTGACTAGATGTCAGCTGGCGAGGCATTTTTGGCAAGGAATCAATCATATACATAATTGAAAATGTCGAGACCCTTGCAAGGTAGCTGGAAAACATTACAAGCCAAATCCATTTGTATGATTAAGTACTCAACACACTCTGTAATATACTCTACTTCAAGCAGACGCTTAGTGCCCATTGAAATCAGCGATAAGACAGATATGTATTACTGGTAAGAAGAGATTGTATATAAATGTATTCAAATCTTGTTTATTTCAAAATAAAAATAAATAAAATAAAACATATGATATCAAATAGAATCAGATCTTTCAAGTAGATCTAGCAAAATATTTATTAAAATCTTGTTTTTTTTTTCTTTTCAATATTGGATCAGCACAATATTTATTTATTTTACCTTAGATTTAATTTAATTTTATATTTATTTATTTTTCAATTGTACTAGAATTTATATTAATATACATGTAATAACATAATCACCTTCTACTTGTCAGCTATTTTATTTTTCGACTGATGTGAAATGGTAGAATATTTTAGAAGACAGGTGTACAGTACAAGTGATTATACATATGACAAGAGAATGTAGCATACCGGTACTTTGAACTTTTAGCTTTAATATTTGGTCCTAAAAACCATCTAAAGTTTTGCAAATCTTTATGTTATTATGTTATTATATTAATTATATTATATTAATTTTTTCTCTCTCTGTCTTTAGACATTTTCTGAATGATGAAAGGTGCTATTTCATGTACACATATTTTATTTATTGTACACATTCTTGCCATGATATTAATGTACAACAAACATACATGAGGTCTTAATGGCGTGGAACAGTCAACACAATAAAGTTGGAAATAATTCTATCCACACTAAGGCCATGCCACTGAACTCAAGTTCAGTTAAGCAAATATTTGTATGTTGTTTCAGATGAGGACATTATTTTTTTAGATTTGTTTTGTATGCATGGGTGCCAGACACCAATAATATTCATGTAAAAATATGTCATATAAAACACAAGGGGTCTTGAGGACCTGAGTATCCTTTCACAAAGCTCTCTTATCCACTAAGACCATAGCGCGCTCTTTGCAGGGCATTAGCTATCGGCAAAAAGAGCACTATGGTCTCTTAGTGGATAAGACCTTTGTGAAAGGATACCCAGGACACGAGATTATGACATTTTTTTAGTACAATTTCAAGTTCGAAAACACATTTTATCTGAAATTGTACTAAAAAACTGTTTGGTAATCTCAAGGTCCTGCTGCAATGTCTCATGAGAAAAAACTCAGGACAGCTGAGATATAAAACTCAGTTTGTTAATTGACTGCGCTGATTTTTTTTATGAGGTATAATTAGGGAATAAAGGTTTTCTGTTTGGAATTCAGAGGTATCAATTGTAAATTGATGCCGTTCAAATTTTGAATTGAACACTGAACACACAGCTGTAGGTTATTCATACACATCATGTTAGAATTTTTAATTGACAATTGGAAATTGCTGATCATTTTCAAAGTTTAATAACACCTCAAACATAACATTTTTTAAAGTTTGTTTCGAGATACCAGGCATAGGTACCAGTGTATTTTAGTTAGTGACGACGTAGAACTGCTGTTTGTTTAGTAAGGCAGAGGACAGATATAAACTACAATCCACAGTGGTATATTCCAGTCATGGATATTTGCTCAGAAAACTATCTGTATGATCTGTAGGCAGGTGTGAATGTAGTTAAGCGCACGACTGAGTCTCAGGCGTGGTTTGCAGGCTGTGTTGGAGCGGGGAGTTCACAGAACCGCACCAGTGGAACTCTCAAGTGGCGCTGGAATAGCCTGCCACCGCCAATCAGTCACGGCTGAACGAGAACACCAGGATGTATGTTTGTGGAATTATCTGCAAACTTTTTCCCATTCCACCTTCTAATAAAGATGTAAAACATCTTATTTTTTATATTTCATGGTCAGTTTTCTTCCACATTAATAGACATATACTTGTTTTTCTTTTTGCACTTATTTATATTTTCTTTTTGAGGTAGGATGGGTCCGAATGGTAGGTCAAAACAGGTTGTTCTCATTTCAACTTGATTACCTGTTTATGATGATGGAAAGGGAAGGGTAGGATGTTTACTGCACAAAGGTGCGCAGCTACTGGTATATGTTCCACACACTCCGAGAAACCTGGCTCATTTTCGACTTGCTTGGGTATACCAAACATTGCATGTAACGTTCGCGTTACATTTTCGACTTTTGCATCACTCAGTTTCTCTCGGGTGGAGACCTACTGGTTATTGATCTATTGATTGGTGGACTAACTGACTGTGCTGGCTAGTCACTTACCTTGAAATTGAATATTTTTCAAGTTTAATACATGGGCAAATAAATGCCTTCTATGGGATTACATGGATACTTCAATGAAAACTGATTGGATATCATCGTGGGATTATTTTTATGATTTCATCATGGATGTGGAAGAATGTGTTCTGCAAGGATGTTTACTCAATCTCTATTGGATTAAGTTTTGTTGATCAAATTATGTGGACCACCCAGGATACAGTGTGTGGTTCCGAATATGTTCATGTTTGTACCTTAACTACCAAGTGATTGATGTCAATATGTAGCTAGTCAAGTATACCATTTTTTCCCTTATACAAGGATTATAAATTACCTGTGATCAATCTGTGCATTGGGTCACTTGAAAGATATGACTGGGATGATAATATATCTTGTCATTGTCAGATAACGAAGGGCAAGCTAACACTTTTATTTATAAAAAATTTTCAATCTTAAATTTAATAACCTAGAGTCTACATAATTTATATATATTAATTTTTAAAAGGAAATAGATTTTTCAATCTTAAATTAAAAAACACACCTAATTTACCTGAGGTAAATAATTAAAAACAAACCTAATTTATCGGGGGTAAATATATATGTATTAAGAAAAAGAAGAAGACATTTGACTATTTTATCAATAATTACTGCTTGTGATAAACATACCTAATTAATATAAAAGAAAAAAACAAACAAATTTGACTATTTTATCAATAATTACTGCTTGTGATTGATTAAAATATTCCCAATTTATATATAGAAAACAAGAAGAAATTAGACTTTTTATTGATAGATTACTGGTTGCTATAGATTAAAACATACCCAATTTATATATAAGAAAAAAAAGAAGAAGAATTTTGACTTTTTATCAATAGATTACTGTTTGTGATAGATTAAAATGGATCACGTATAGGAACTCGAGTACATAGAATCTGACATGTTATGACCACCCCCACCAACCACCCCCACCGACCACCACTACCGACCACCGCCACAGCTCTGTTGTACATCTAGATTGGACATCATAGCAGGGGGCCTGCTTGTATTGTTACATTCATAAACACAGGATTTACAACACAGCAGGCATAAAACAGTATTCATGTTTGACATCAAACTAGGTATTAGCTTTATCCAGTGCACTTTGTCTAAATTGAGCAAAACAAGTTCATGTTTTCACAGATAATGTTTTCTGGGTTGTAACTCGAGAGGGTCTGTGATTTAGAGTTGGTGAATGCGGTGCTACTAAATGTCAAACCATTAATTGTAACTTTATATTATTGTGTAAAACATAGATGAAACATTAAATACACAATATCGGTATGAGTGTAGAATGTATGCAAATTATAAAATGAATAAAGAATGAAATATTTATAAATTGTAGAGTAAATAGAAAGGAAAAAAAATCAATTGTAGATATATAACGAAAAGAAAAGCAACATATATTTACAATTTTTGTTAAATAACAGTAGGTGAAATATTAAATAGGCAAATTGTGAAATAAATATTAAATGCACCTAATTTTATACTTAATGCAATTTGTATAATATCATTTGTAAAAGTCATAGTGACACCATTCATATCTTGTCTATTCTTACATTCACCGTTGTTAACAACTATTACAAAGTTAGACTTGTTTTATCAGATTACGTAAGTTGACACATATCCTATGCTTTTATCACTGTTGATTACCGGTATCTCTGTATCAGCTGAATATGTGATATGTGGTCGGCATGTGCTTGATACTAACTTGACGATTTAGCCTCTGCTGGCCAGGAAGAATATTAATATGCTTCAAAACAAGCCTAATTAAGTGGGGAAAAACCCATCTAGTTTATTGCTTGCCCTGTGGTCAAGAGAAAGATGCCGTGAGATCTTCGTCTTCTTCTGGAGTTTGACCTTTGTCTTGCCAGTGCTCTTGAAGATTGGTTGTATGTGCTCGACAGAACTTGAAGGTGTGGGACAGCTTGGACAGTTGACCACAGGATCACCTCATCAGGATCACCTCATCAGGATCACCTCATCAGGATGAGGTAATCAGGATCACCTCATCAGGATCACCTCATCAGGATCACCTCATCAGGATCACCTCATGGTGGTCACTGACATCGCTGTCCTTGACATGTTCCACTCTATGCAGCAGACGATTTCCACAATGAAGTGCAAATTCTGTGGACTTTTCTTTGTGCTAACATCCTATCAGATCATTGTTCGGTGAAGTATTTGCGTTCTGACAGTTTGCTTCATTAGTGGAGAGTGTTAGAATTATGTGATAAGGCTGTGGATTCACACCTGAAATATATATGGACAAATTGGGATCGTAGTTTATTTCAGACGAATATTAATTAAGTAAGACTTCCATTTTACGATGTGGTTCGCAGTGTCTTGTATTCCATCAGTTCCACACAGCATTAGTGTGTTGAACATTCCATCCATGATGCCAGCGATGCCAGTCAGAGTGCTGCCACCACCACCACCTCCACCACCTCCACCACAACCACAAGCAGCATCAGCAGGAGCACCAGGACAGCAGCACCTTGCTGGATGCGGTCAGCTGCACAACACCAGCCTGTCCAGACCTCTACAGATACCGTGTGTCTCCAGGAGCCGCGAGTACAGCGACATGAACATGGACAGCGGCTATTCCTCCAGACAGAGTCAGAGAATGTCAGACAACGGCCAGAGGGTCTCCTGCAGCAGTCTCAGACCTCTAGACACACCTTGGGCCCTCCACCATGATCACACACGATACCTGGACGAGGAATCATGCATGGATTTACATGAGGATTTACATGAGGATTTACATGAGGACCTCCGATACATCCAGAGAAGAACAAACATTGGAACCGAAATATTCCCAACTCCAAAATGTCGCTTCTCCAAAAATGAGAGACAGGCTAACATGAACTTTGGACCGAATGATACAAATTTTGGCAGAAGTAGTTCTTCAAGAATGTCCATGAAAGATGTCCAGATCAAACAGGCTTTTCTCTACCGAGATACTGGTCATTCCTATGTAAGCAACAAGTCCAGCGAATTGCCGAAAATCAAGCAACCTAGTGTAGCAACACGGCTATCTAGTGCCAAATCGTCTGTCAGTCAGAGCAGAATTGCTTGGCTGGTAAAAAGCCCACGTGGACAAAGTAGTGATGCAAAGAAAAAGGTATATGCCAGTCAGACCAATGAAAGGTTTGAGAAACTGGGAGAACGGAACTTGAGTATTGACCAACGGATGTCACGGAAAACAGTGGCTCCTATAAATATATCCACCCCAGAGAAACGGGCAAGGACATTTGTGACACCTAATGCTTCAACCATTGAGAAAAGATCACTGAAACTTGTGACACCTAATGCCTCAACCATTGAGAAAAGATCTCTGAAACTTGTGACACCTAATGCCTCAACCATTGAGAAAAGATCATTGAAACTTGTGACACCCAATGCTTCAACAATAGAGAAAAGATCATTGAAACTTGTGACTCCTAATGCTTCAACAATAGAGAAAAGATCATTGAAACTTGTGACTCCTAATGTTTCAACAATAGAGAAAAGGGCATTGAAACTTGTGACTCCTAATGTTTCAACAATAGAGAAAAGGGCATTGAAACGTATGACTCCTTATACCTGTACCGCAGAGAAACGGTACCTTGTCTGTGACACTCCACAGCACCGTGTCTGTGACACCCCTCAGCAGGGCAGAAGTTGCATTCCGCTAAGATTAACAATGGTAAACACGTCTTTTTACTTTAATGTAATGATTAATTTCCATGTGAGAAATTGCATCACTATTTGTCGCAATGGTGAATGCTGTTTTTGTTGGTTTTACACATTGAAAGTGTTTCCATGATTAATTGCAGAGTGATGTACACATTAGATCATAAAGTTATGTCTATTGTATTGCTTGGTACTGATGTGGATAATATGTACAGTAGTTCATGCTTACAGTGCAACCTTAGTCATAGATCCACATTGCTGACCCAGAAAGTCATGCAGTGCAAAATGACATGCAATCTTTAAGTTGATTATTATATTATCTTGTACCGCCTATAACATTTTTATTGTTCTATGAAGCTCTAATGTAGGATATTTTACTACTTTTCTTTCTGTATTAGAGTATGGCTTTAGCTTTGAAGTAGCACACGTCTGAAATAGTAATCTTACTAAGACAGTTCAAGTTTATTATGATCACTTGAACGGCTGTTGGTCACAGCTACTTTGCACACAGATCAACAGTTGTACTTGAAACATGAGAGCCATGAAAACATATACTAAAACAAAATATACTAATATATTACAGGGATGGAAATTAACACTAGTCTGCTAGCCTGGACCATTTCTCCCAATGCATATAGGTATCCTAAGGGCTAGTAGAAATTCATGTCTTTATGTAAATATTTGTTATTTGTATGACTATTTGGGTGAGTAAGTATTTAAGGCAAGTTCCATCCCTGATTTCAAGTGCTGGCAGATATTTTGAGAGGAACTAGAACCATTCTAAGTTTCTGAACTTGGCTTGAGGAACTTGGTGCCATTCTTCTTAAGAGTTCCTGGAGATGGTAAATGTTTGGAAATTCTTTGTTGATAAAATAATATAAATATAAATCTATATGTCCAAAGACTACTGGCCCTTAATTAATTGTGTTAAGTATAACATTCATGATATATAGTAATATACAAAAGATTTTAGACCAACTGACATTATTTAGGTAATTATCCATGCTATAAAGTAAATTCCACTTCATTTATTACCCTAGGAAACAGATCAGTGTGCATTCACTTTTCTTGTATGGGGGTATATTCCACATACCGGGTATGTCAATGGTTGCAGGGTATATTCCACATCTGTTAATTGAGTATGTCACTATATTCCATGTCTCTCAGTTGATTGTATGGCTATTTACCAGTTGTTTCTGTCTATATTCCACATATGTTAATTGACTGTGTGGCTATTGTTCCACATATATTAGTTAAGTGTGTGGCTATATTCCACGTCTGTCAGTTGCATATGTGGCTATAGTTCACGATCTGTCAATTGTTTCTGACTATATTCTATATCTGCCAGTTGTTTCTGACTATATTCCAAGTCTGTCAGTTGAGTGTGGCTATATTCCATGTCCGTCAGTTAAGTGTGACTATATTTCACGTCCGTCAGTTAAGTGTGGCTATATTTCACATCTGTCAGTTAAGGGTGGCTATATTCCATGTCCGTCAGTTAAGTGTGGCTATATTCC
>JAUTBQ010155430.1:0-13374 GCA_032361185.1 Lepetodrilus ovalis | reverse complement strand
TACCAGTAAATAACAACTTTTGGGTGTACAAATCAAACGTAAATAGTCTCGGACAGAAATTCGTTTGGCCATTATCTGGGCCAATCAACCGTGATAGTACGCCTTTAAAGTAGTCGAAAGCATACGATAGGAAGTTTCAAGTATATATATAAAACAATACAAATAATTAGTCTCAGCTTCGCATCATTATGTTCATATCACGGTTTATCAGTTTAAGGCAGAAGGAAACCTGCAAAACTCAGAACACCGAGTGTTGCGGTAAACCGGCGAGCACCGTCTGGTAATGATGAACCAAGGATGAAAACCGCATGACCTTTGACCCACGATGACCCTTGGCTCGTAAGACTACGCTATGCATACTGTCGTGAAATAATTTGGTAATTAGTATAATTACTATTCGGACTGCGTATTCGTAGGATATATCTCAATAATTTACACCTACACTGTTTATGACCTAGAATGACCACATAGATGAGTTATTAATCTACATTGATTACTTATAATCAAAATGTAGATTTGTCAATCTGAGTTATTATCTGAAAGTATGCTTCATAGCAATTATGACTCGTTACAATAATAATCATAATCTATTTCGGTAATATACAGACGAACTCGGACTTACCGTCCTGCGCCTCTCTGCATATGAGAATCTGATTGGCCCTCGTGCAGGGCTCTGCATGCAAGAGTTCATCTGATTGGTCCAGTATGTACGCAATCCACCGAATGGCTGCTAATAGAGCAATTACAGCTGACACACGCGCGTGCAGTTAGAGACTGTGTAGATGGAGACACTCTCCCGCTATTAATAATTATTGGATTATAATGCCTGCTCCACAACACAACTGACGACCTAACACAATAAAACGAATAACATCTCCTTGCCGAAATTGCTAGCTTTCAATAACATCTCTATGATAATAAGTATTATCAATCCAAGTGAAAGCAAAACGATATTGTGCAACCATTCGATTTATGAGATACATGTCTAATTGTCATTTAGGAGTGGTAATGTTGCTGCCGTTATCGGAAATATTCAAAGTCGTATTAATGCATCCATGTTAACTTGGGATCGGGTGCTCACACCTATTATGCATTAAAGGTTACTAATGCCTCTATGAAATCCTAGCGCGTCGCTATTTTCACTTAAAGGTAACTGCGGCTTAATAAGTTAAAGGCACACTTCCACGTCTGGTTGCCCTAGATAACGGCCAAACGAATTTATGTCTGATACTATTTACGTTTGATTTGTAAGTTACTTGATATTCATAATAAATTTAATATTTTATAATAATTAGTGCGACGGACGACTAATTATCTTGTCTTCGATGCATTAGTTAATTTGTGAAGGAATTCTAAGAAATCGTGTCCTACCACTTTGAATTCCATGAAAGCGTACACCAGTTATGCCTCTTTGTATGCATATAATGAGGAAAACGAAAGTATGGACCTACAGATTGACGACTGCTAGTACAAGAAAACCATTCGATTCACATTATCATGTTGGTGCAGTGGTATTATGTCTAAGTATTTTTATAAGTACAAACATGATTTTAGGTATGTCAAGTGAATGCACTTTGCAGTTGTGGCTAAGAACTAGTCCAAAACAACCTCAACTATGTGATATTATGTCTTTAATAGATGTAATTTGATATCAAGGGGATGCACTTCATGGTATACGTATTCCTCTCAGAACTCTCTCCATGCTATACCATGGACCACATCTAGAGAGGAACTTGCGCAAACAGTCAATTGAAGCTATAAATAGAACAATAATAACATATATTTCATTGGAAAGATTTTTACAGCAAATTTTCCGGGAATATGATTTCATTGGTTGCCTGTTTACGCAAGTTTTCAGCTATATTTGAGCCAAGGTGTACTGCATGGAGATAGTTCTGGGCGGAAAAGGTACCACTGGGATGCGGGAATGGGGGATACTAAGTATACGCTTCATCAAATAGCAGTACAACATACATTATGTCGTTGCTAGCATAACCTCTTGATCATTAATAACTTGAGTTAGAACGGATTTTTTACTAAAGAAAAACTCGGATAGAAAAAAATGGCATTTTAACAGATAATATAAAAATTAAACATAATAGGCTATCATGGCATTACACAAAACAACGCTCTCAAATGTGCCTATTGCATTTCTCTCCTTTCTCAAATATATTGTTCAATACATACGTTTGTGGGGGGATTACTATTTAAATTATGTACTATGTTAATTGTGATAACATAAGAAATAACTCCTTATTTTCCATAGAACTTATTCCATTCCTTTAAAATAATATTTTAACATTTATTAATAAAATACGTTTGATAATCTCAATCAAATCGCCTATTTTAATACCGGAACATGCTTTCAAAACAAAACTAAATTAGTTTTAAAAATCAAATTCATAATCTATTAATGAATGGAATTGGAAATGGTCTAAAGAGGAAAATGCAAATAACACAGCAGATGTATACTAAAACTTATAAAGAGGAAAATGCATACAGTATACAAGGTATCCTTTCACAAAGCTCTCTTATCCACAAAGAGACCATAGCGCTAGGAAAGCGCTATGGTCTCTTAATGGATAAGAGAGCTTCGTGAAAGGATACCCAGCTGTATACTAAAACTTATCTTATAAGCCTCCGAATATAAACAAAAATAATATAATAAAACATCTCTTAATCGATAAGTTACTGGCACCGGAAATGACATAATAGAAAGTAAACATATCCTAAAACTGCTACTATACCGTCGTTAAGTGTACTTACGTTATCAATCAGCCAGAACGGTAGGCTTTTCAATAACAACAATTCTGTTAATTTTGGCATTTTCACTGCTACGTTACGTAAATATGCTGAAAATAAACCTCTGAATGGAGATTTATTTTTGTACGACTTTGTGGATGAAACGAGAGTAACATATGTACAAACTCATTCGTCTTCATTCATAAATACTGACAATATCATTGTAAAATCATCGAAGTCTGCACTGGTTGTGAAACGGATGATACAACAAACTAGAGAGGCTAATTTTCAGATACTAGTACCATTGAGATGCAATGCTTGAACATATTGAAAGTTCTATTTCATGTATACATTATGTACACGTATACTAATCCAACTGCGTCAATATTGGATGCTGTGCCTTGCCATGGCATTGGCATTAATGTTGAGTGATATAAAATGAGTCTACTAGTTTCGGCCAGCGGGGCTACCTCTTTGGTTTTATATGTGGGTATCGTGTTTAAATCACAATCCGGGACACTCGTATTCGAACCCCTGCATTGTATCAATATCCGATTCATCATATTACAAATGGCGCCCGACGTGGGGTGTTGTGCTTAGGATCCGTGTTTGAGGGTGTGTGTGTATATATATATATCTCTCTGTGTGTGTGTGTGTGTGTGTGTGTGTGTGTTTGCTTGTTTGTTTATTTGTTTGTTTTTGCGGACACTTTGAGGGCGATAGACATGAATATTACAGATTGGATCCCGTCCATTACAATTATCCGCTGTGGTGACAATTCTCACATTCTATACATTTCTCATCACTGTTTCATCCGTATCAACCTTGGCTGCTCGGTCGCATCGTAACACCGTAATTATTACTGATTCATCCCACGATGTCCAAAACATCTGATGGAATGTACTCAGCTAAAACTTTATGAATGATTAGTTAACTGTAAATGTCAAAAATGCATTTAAAATAGCATTATTTACAGTCATTTCACGTTTGAAGTGATGTATTTAATATAACGCAACACATAGAAGCCGCATATTTGCACACTGAATGTTTTCAACAATATTTATTTTCGAGACATGTAGAGGAAGATCTATGAGAGTGGGATGTTATACTGTGAAGAGTGCAGGAAATAGTGCCGTCTAATTATAATGCATAGTTTGCCAGTGTGGGGATCCAATTCAGCATAATCTATATAGGGATCTACAGATACAAATATCGTCATTATATCAACCGCACCACGGCGCGCGATATTTACGATTAATCTGCAATATCTCTCTAGCGCCTGTTATTACGATTAATGTTTCCGTGAATGAAAAGTGAAACGAAACAAGTACATGCACTTCCGTTCTGTAAGCTCCGTACATCATAGTTGACTGACGGTCTTGGCGAAAGAAGATTTGTTTGTTAACATGTTTTGGTTGTTTTTACTTCTTCTGGTCTCGAATGATGTACGGAGTGTTCATATCGCTTAACTTGTTGTCTGGCATCTTCACTTGTTCAGACCTGCTTTGCAGGTGTGTAACGCGGTGCGTGGAGCATGCGCTCGTCAATCTCCGGAAACATTTCGTAATGTGCGCGGAGAAGCATATTTTAAGTACGTCGAGAAAAACGACAGCGAAAAATTTGAGTTTCGCTTCAATGGTATTGACACCAACTCCATCATTTCTACCCTATGCGTGAATGACCTATAAGGGATATGTTAGAGTGACATTATGTTTGCTGCCTGTTATGAGATTAGTACATACATGCTTCAAGTAGACGTTCTGCCCGTTACCCAATGGACGCACTTCACGAAACAAATTCGTACATGCATACATTGTGTCAGGAGGGACATATCGGGATTTCTTATTAAGTTACATTATACCCAGGAGATCTCATTTAGAATAAAGCACTGACTTACATTAGACATACACACCGTGATTAATATTTAATCAGTTTCAACCATTTATAGAGTCAATTATTGGACGAATGTAGAATCAATTATAGACCTGCACTAAAATGTGCTTTTCCGAGACACTGACCTTGACCTACTAGATTACTGCATGGGCAAACGTAAACATGAAAGAATTGAACTCCATGAAATTTATGTGATTAATATTAATTTAGGACTCTAATTTAAAATCCTCCTCAACCTTGTTTACGTTAGGATCCATCTGGTCTATCCCAATATAAACATGCATGGCTTCATGCAACCTCAGAAAATTAAGCAACCATTTTTGAGTTGATGGAGCTTGTCTAATAAGATCGCCGCTGTCTTTCAATTATGTTTTAAATCTTGATAATATATGCATGTTCTACAAAGACTTTTAATTTTAAAATGAAGACTACCGGAACTTTGGATTATTGAAACCAGAACTGCTCTTTGATTTATCTTCAACCACGGTGATGTGGACTTCCGGTTTGCAAGGAAGTTGTCCATCTGAGAATTACTAGCATCGCAGTGTATGTTCCACGATACTAAATTATGTAATTAAACATGTTCATGTTCAAAGCGATGTGTGTGTGTGTGGTGGGGAGGGGGCGTGCGTGTGTGTGTGTGCGTGTGTGTATAATATTTGTTTATGATGCCATATTCTCCATGCGGAAATGCATATTACAAAATCTGTATATTCCATCAACTATATTTATATTTTACATGTATCCGAAGATTGTTGTTGGTGCTTGTAATAGTTACATGGATACAGCGGTCTTTGTAACATATCGGTCACGGATGTGTATAGCCAATGCTTATAAACGGTAATGGATGTTCCTTCTTAATCGCTATTGAAAAATAGCTTAATTATTTATGCAGCTTGCTGACCTTAAACTGTATACATAGGATTATCTATGCAACATGTTGGAGGAGTAGATGTATAATTACGCAATGATTGAATTCCTTGCATAATAGTGCATGTTCACATTCATGTATTTCCGGATAATGATGAATATCCGAACTAAAGTAAGTCCTAATATTAATGGATTTACACTGGTTACAATATCGCTGGAAGAATTAACTACAATATTCCGTTTACATAAAACATGTTTGAATGAAATGTCCCCAGCCCTTTAGCACTGAATTCAAGGTTGATAGCTGGGTATTTGAGGTGTGGGCAATGTGGAGTGTGGGATGGGCTGGAGGTGGGTGGGTCTAGGTAGGATGGGGTGGGTGGCTCAATGTCGAAATGGAGGTAATGGTTCAAGTATTTTTACATTCAACAGTGTCACATATCCAAATGTCAAGGCAAGATGAAAGTTGTTCAAAGACTGCATACATTTAGTATCGCGATATTCATATGTGTATGAGAAAGTGTGGGCGGGTCTTCGATTTCTGTCCATTCTGAATCACCTTTTAAGGTTTCTCTGAAAGTCCATTTCTCTAAGTAAAGTTTTAGCGACACGTGCGATTGAATCAATTATTTAGCCTACCAGACAGACATACAGACACATTTATTCTCAATAAAACCACCAAGGGTGGTACAAGAGAAGAAACATTATTAATGCATAGTATATTATATAAGCGGATCAAGATGACAGGGGTATGCTTTTGCGTTGACAATATACATAGACATATTTCAGAAACAAAGAAAGATCTTTACGTTCTTTCATGATATTTGAATTTAAAAGTCTACAAAGTTTAAAGATATTTGGAAAAATAATATATAGTATTTATTAGCAACATACTGTTTTCTTTGAGGAAGGGTATATTCGCATCTATAGATATAGTGGAACTCATCAGCCGCCGTTTAATAATTTCCTCTGCCAATACGTCATGGCCAAATAATACAAGCACATTGATAGAAGTTCAAGTCAATTTCGTCCTCACACTGTATGCCAGACCTTATCAGAAACTCATTCAATGTGTTTTTTTCAGTCTGTATTTATAGTTTGATCCAAACAATCTGGTTTATATATATGCATGCATTAAGTCTACATGTCTGGTAATATAAAGATATACCGTGTATTATCTGAATGTCTATCTGATAACAGTAATGCCGAGCCTTTATCTAGCTATATATCTATATGTTTATCTACCTCCCGTATATTTGAATTGTTTTATTTAAACTTTGATTAATTTTGTGCGTGTATCTCTTACATTATGACTAACGAATAGTATCAAATATCATGGAATTATTTTACAAAGTTTAAAACATTGCATCAATCCTTACTATGTTTCGATGTATCCCTACCCGTACTATACTAGTGTTGCATGCTTAAATGAAGCGACTCAATTTATTTACTAATTTAGAACTAGTACCTTTTCCTCAAAAAGAAATATTTATTATATCATTGTAAAATACTTCTAAAACTCTATCCCCGAGAGGCAAAACCTCCTTTAAAGTTTAAACAATCGTTGTTTCAGTGTTCACAAAAGTGACGAGTAAGTGCATTAAGGGAATGTAGATCTTTTTGCTTACATGTCCATAACATAAGCATTCTGAAGTGATCTGGCGAGTTTAATTACCTTCAAGCTGCAATCTGTCATACCTAGCTTTGCACTTACATACGGGCACTTACATACGGGCTCTGCCATTTTGCAAGACGAAGCGGAAATAGGGGTCATAACCTCTCCGTTAGTGTTCTCTGTGATGAAGCCTAGTCAGAACATCGTACTAGCTATATGTTATTACATCAGTGTCTGGTTAAGTCATTAAATGTTGTTTTACACTAAGTTCTTGCTTGTGGAAGAGAACCAAAGTAACATGGTTCATACGGTGTTCTGCGCTATGTATATATCTTTGACTTTACACGCAATAACTCTTTCATTAAAAAGAAAATAGGGATCAAGATAACTCAGGGGTTAGAGGAGAAAACGATTGGACAGAAGGGTCAGCAACAACCTCAACCCAGTACAGCAAAGAAAAACGTAAGTTCCCTAATCCTGTTAGGTGATGAGATGGATCTCTTATTTTCCACATGTACTATTAGTAAGTAGGGCCTATTTCGTTCCACAGCAAAACGAATGGTTACGTGTCCTGTTAAGTGTCCTGTTACGTGTCCTGTTAAGTGTTCAGGGGCCATGTTCGCGAAGCAATGGTATACGTAACGACATCGTTTAAGTCTTCGTGGATGAAATTTGACTCTTTCGGGATCTTCAAATGTTTCTCCACGAAGGCTGGAAGGTTATCGTTAGGTATACGATAGCTTCAGAAACATGACCCTAGGTCAGGAGGCATAAAGTGGATGCTCAAAAATAACATTCGAGGTGAAAAAGCCATGTCACGAGCTTGTTAGGATTTTGTTAGGATTCTGGGTATCCTTTCACGAAGCTCTCTTATCCACGAAGAGACTGGCAGCGCTCTCTTTGACGATAGCTAATACACTGCTAATAGAGCGCTACCAGTCTCTTAGTAGATAAGAGAGTTTAGTGAAAGGATACCCTGGAACTGTACAACTACATTGTTTTCCTGTTGTAAGCGGTCTGTCTAAAACCTAAAAGTGGTTCTCCATCGATGTTACGACCTTGACCTTGTCACTTAGCTATAGTTTATCAATAGGAATAAACCCGGTATAGTGACGAGAAAGGTTCATGTATACTATGATTGTCATTATACAGGATCCAAGCCTTCGCAATGACATTGTTATGATGTCTATATATTTTCGCAAATATAAAGTTTTTATTTTCATATGTTTAAGCTACGTATATATAAGCTACTTTGTAAGAATATATAATTTACCGACCACATTAAACGGGAGCCAAATATTCTCAATGACAATGTCATGAATCGTAATCTCTTAACATTTTCGCAAATACTAAGTATTTCTTTCCGAATGTGCAAGTTGCACCTATATTGAACGTATCTGTCTTTGCACAACTAAAAACGTACGTATGAATATGCTTTATCGACGACAGCAATTCCCAGATATCGTCATCCACACCAAACAGACCATGGGTGTATTACAAGCAATTCATCTACTTCCGCAAACGACACCGGAAGCCAGTCGCATTCGCCATTTGTCACTTTCCCATTGGTGAGTATGCGTGGGGGTAACCAATTGATTTGGAATGATGAGACATCGACTCAGATATTTCCTAATGCTGCATTACGTATATGTTGAGTTAGATCAGTTTATTAATCCATTATCATACATTGCAAAACAATCAAATAAAATAGAACAATGAGATAGAAAATTAACTGTCCTTTAATTTCTTTATAAGAAAGACTTTGTACATCAAAATTAGCACGAGACAATCTGGCAATCGTCGTCATATTGAGAGGTTGGAAACACAGGATGTGAGAGTTACCTCCCCTAACGTACTTGACATCAATAATTGTTATTTGCATTGTCGTAAATGCACCACTTGAAAACTAAATACATACGTTACAGAGAAATATTTACGTTGAAATAAATAAATGGGAAGTACATCTGTTTACTGTCTTGGTTCTGTAAGTTAAATAAGGCTGCAACAGATCACGATACAGCACATTCAAGTATCTAGTCATCTAGTGCCACCGACGTAATACAATCGTAACCCATAATTATTGGCTAAGGGTTGGGAGAAAATGACATCGTGTAATGCCCGGAGGTTGCGCACTTTCGCATCGGTTAAATAATCATCGCCTACTGTTCTTGTCGAAATTCAAACCAGAAATAAACCTAAACCAAAGGCATACATCTGGACTTAATGGGAAAATAAAGCAGCGTGCACTATTTATTATCGAGCAATGCTAAGATATACGCAACTTCCGGTTTTGGTTAGGGGTACGTTAAAAGACGAAAGCGAACAAGCCGCTTAGCTAAACTGGTTCCCTGTCTCATATACGGTTGATATGACTCTTGAGACAGTGCCTAGTTTGGTAAGCCGCTTGCAAGCTGCTTGCGTCTTTGAACGCGCCCTTGATGTCATAACCAACTTCCAGTATTGTCATCTTCTCCCATTTTCTTTATCTTTTTAAAAGCATACCAGCACCATGCAGAGAAACCAATGCTTCTATATCACTGTCAGCTCTTCTTGTATCGCAGTAACTTCATAGCCCATACATTGTCACATACAATATTGAAAAGTGATATCATTAATACGGCACTTGAAATAAACGTGAATACACTAATAGTATACTCTCCTTTAAAGCATTGTCACGTATTGTGTTTATTTTTTCTCCACATGAGGTCATGACTTTTTTCTTTACATTTCGTAACTTGTATTCTCCAATAGGCCTTTATCAATATTATGTACCTCGTCATTGAGAGGTTGGAACAGCATGAGCTATCCCCCTCCCCTCTCATATTTGCAAGGCATGGTAAGACAGTTGGCAAACAGATTTAACTGTGAAGTTGACAATCTTCGTACTATTGTTTTTATTCTAGACAGCGGTAAGTCCATGTGGTTTAAACCATCCCATAAAGTGCTGACAATGTGACGTCACGAGACAAAACAGCATAAACAAAGCAGAGAACAGTTTACATGCTTCCAATTCCCAAGGCAAACTTAGTTTTATATATATATATATATATGTATTAGAAAACATCACAACAGATAATTATGTAACATTTTGTACAGCATTACTTAAGTTCACGATGATGCTCGTAAATACATAGGTCCCTTATAAATTCTTGAGCTACATAAATAATGCACTGTATTTTAGCTAGGAGAATAATACACACAAGATACAACTGTAACATCTGCCATTTAACCACGGACGTAGCATTTACTAAAGTAGGCTATTTTATATATATATGTATAGGTCCAGTGTTGCGTTTTTTTCTTGTTACGATATACATCGTCCACATTATATTGCTTTCACAGTTGATTGCTTATCTTGGATAATCACGAATATACTTCAAAACCTACATTTAGAGGTCAAGGCATAATTCAAAACTTCAATTGATGTGCTAAATGTATTGGATCCGAATAACGTCACTTGAAGAGCATTTTGTCAGCGTGATTTTAAAATACGTGCATTATTGTATAGGTATAAATTAACTGCAATATGACATTCCTCAGTTCCATTTTAATATTTGAAGTATTACTATGTCAAAGATAAAACTTGTTCTATCAGGGAAACCATATATGAGATTGCATTTATATTAATAAATAAATAAATACTGCCATTTACATTTAACCCTGGCAGGGGGCTGCTTTCAGTCGGGTTTCCATTGTTGCTTAACAATTTGTGAATTGATTTGTAAATTCTCATTTTCAAAACATTGTTGCAGCATACCACATTTCAACTGGGTTTTTGTTGTTGTTATTTTTATGACCAGTCCAATTGAGGGCATTGTATAGTGGCCAGAAATAAATACTAACCCTTCATCCTGCGGCAACAAATTGCAATGGAGTGCGCCATTGAATAAGAAAATGCGATTCTAAATAATCACTACATTATCGTTCCCTTATCATGCGTTCATGTCTAGGAACGACTGACTACACATGCCTATCATTGCAATCTCTCATCAAATGCTATCGTTCTTGCTTTCGGATTGGTTTCGTCTCCATTGTCACATAAGCCAAATATACAAACGTTACTCAAATCAAATCAATTCCAGGTCAGCGCTTCTATTATCTACATTCATTCCCCACCAAATCGGCAGAGTTGTCTTTTCTTTGTCGATGCGCGAGACTGACCTTCCGGAAGTCCCTATGTGTTTCTCAGTTAAAACTTTGGACTTCTGAACTCTTCTAGAATAAAATTGCGTATCGTTATGAAAGAAGTCTATGTAGTCCCCATGTATATTCTTGCAATCCGTAAAAGTCTACATGAAGATAAATCGTTACATTTTAGGCGTGAATTTATTACACATGGAAACTGGTGGGTGATAATGCCTTGTTTTAAACAAATATAAACTACATTATTCTGAGTAACCCTCTCCATGCTGAAGACAACTCGATATGCCCTAAAGAGCTGTGTCTATGCCCAATCCAGCAGGGAGAGGGCTAAGTAGTCTTCCTTGCAGCACACCTTCTACCTGTTTCTGTCGATGCCATTTCGGATTAGAAATAGCACTCATTCCACAATTTCAATACTTCCATCACTTTCAGTTTTTGCATAGCGCTCTTCCAGAAGTGCCAAAATACACCCATAACGACATACTCGCGTAAATTCGAATAGTTTTTGGACTCGGTGCATTAACGGCAACTTATTGGAAGAGCGTATGCTCGACACTGCATGCATTCTAAGGAACATATGATAGTTAAAGAACATGGCGACGAAACGGACCCTACGGACAGCTTCCAATGCTGATTGTTGAACAACAGTGTCATAGAAACGTATTACTTTGAATATAACAAATTTGTCAATGACGTCATGACATGGCCGTCTGACCTGGTCACCTTTGCCCCCAAGACATACCCGTTACTCGTTAGTACGTGATAAACATCACGTGACCAAATAGGGCGGGGCGAATCATTGTTTTTTTTCCTCACATTAAAGGCCCGCCCCATCATCGTTCTGGAAGTGACATCACACTTGTGTTCATACACAGTTCCAAGTCGATTTCTCTGTTTCGCATTACCTAATGCGCACGCAGGTCAGCACGTAGTTTAACACATTTCCGGAAGTGTCTGTCTGCGATGCGTCACTGAAATTCCATGTTGATCCCTCCCAGCACACAATATTTACACCTTGTGACTTACTACATGCTCTCCGTCAAACATGATGTGATTTAGTCATACAACTGTATCTCTTACACGTAGGCCAAGTCACAGCATCCGTGTATATAGCCAGATATGAACACTTCACATAGAAAATAAAATAATAGTCACTAGTGTGTGTATGTGTGTGTGTGTGTGTAATACTAGTAAATGGACTCACGAACTAAATGGAAAGCGGTGCAAGATCACAGGGGGCTGGTTGGAAGAGCCGGGATCGGGAGGGATTAAAACCACACTGTCATGCGAGTTTATCGGCGGGGTGTATCCGCATCAGCCACGATAGTAATAATAGGATACCTTCTTCATCGGTTCAAAGTGGCTACACCCGTACCCTCCCGGGCTGTCGTTAATAATTTAGTTTGTCAGAAGAGTTTTGAGTGTGGAAAGGAGGAAGATAGAACATACACTGTAGCAAAACTTCTATTGGTGTTGTTTTTTTTAAAGTATCTGTGGCTCGGTGGAGGTACTATAGCACTTCAAAGAGGGGAATCTTCATAGCTTGACGTATGTATCTGTGTCTTGACAGGACATCATCACGGTCGGTTCGTTGCACAGGATGCTTCGTCTGTATGCCAGCGCCACCTAGTGGTTTTAGTGTTTCGGCCGGAAGATGGCGTTGTAGGTTGGTCCAGTAGTTGCCATCGGTAACCGGGTTGGTTGGCGACTGAAATGATTGGGTTCGGCTTAGCACCAACCTTATGCCAACTTAATGCCAACCAAATGTCGTCTATGTCTGCGAACGGTCACCTGTAAAAATATTGACAATAATGTTACGCATAAGGCTAGTTGAAACTGTAAATATGTTTCCATAATAAACTACGTTTCATTGCGGTCTGCTGAAATAGGCCAAAGATAAACGTAGACATTCTTCGTACTATTCAAAACATGATACTTATATCACCAACAGAAACAACATTTATAACAACATATCTTCGATACATACTATTATTAAAACAAATTTCGGTTGTTTACATAAAATATATGCTCTCCTGACAGCGATAACACATCAGTCTGTGCTATACGCTGTCACACTACGAGGGGTTTCGCGTGTTGAACATTATAAGGAA
>JAUTBQ010155419.1:0-13385 GCA_032361185.1 Lepetodrilus ovalis | reverse complement strand
GCCCTAAACTGACAAGTCGTGATGTTAGTGAAAGATTCTAGAAAGCGACTATAAACCCCATTACAAAAACAAAACAATACAAAAACAACCACGTTCCAAATGTTATTAATTAAATTTCCATATTACTTCGCTAGTGTTGTTACATATGGGTGATATATTCCTGCTGTGACGTAAAACACTAAATTATTCAATAATTGCTAGTGTTTCACTACCATTTTTTCATTTTCACCCAATGCGCCAGAATTGTCAGTCAGGTCTCAAATGTTAATGATTTAATTTTGGTTCAATGTTTCAGTTGGTTCCACCAAACAAGACCAAACAGCAGATGCCACCCATGGCTTCTGATTTGACGCCAAATGTGGGCGTGTCGGTGGTCCTCAGAAAGGAAGACATGGTAAAGCTTACCCTTAATAATTGTTAATACAAATGCCAATCCTGCATTAGAAAGAACATTTTTGAAACTTAAGTCTTTGAAATGAATTTAAGGAATTATCCGTGGTATAAATGAAAGAATCTTGAAACCAGCTCTAAATCCTAATTGTAATAACAATAAAATAATAATAATATGAAAAATAGAAAAATAATTTTTTACCTATCCATGCAGTATGAATGACAATTACTACTCTTAGTGGGCATGTTCCGGTACCTATAACAGAAAGAGGGTTAAAACATTAAAAAGTATGATGCTTTCAGACTACCATGACCCCTATAAGAGACATGGGAGCCTCACCTATTGTGAAGGGAGCTGTCAAGCCTCAAAGTTTACAGCAGCCTGAAGCCCCTAGCGAAGGTCAGACCAAGGTCGTTCATTCACACCCTCCACAGCCCAATCCTGCGCCGACGGGCAGATCTAAAACCAGGACCAAGGAGGACCAGCCGCAGGACGATGGCGAGTACACTGACACGTTCGAGGACGAGAACTCCCACACCAGTGTCGTCAGCGAGCTCGAGGAGAAGCACAACCAGGGTGAGTGCTCCTGTTGCCTACACTTGTCGAGAACACCGGAACTGAATCGTCGCGTGTGGGTGAATGATTCTTGCTGTAACGTTGAGCAATAAATCACTGTCTTCCTGGAACTGCTCATTTTAATGTGGTTTTGGCGTGTTGTCATGTAGTGGGAAGGTGGTCAGAAATCTACCACAGACAGTAATCTGCTTGTTTATTTGTCCAGGGGTCAATTTATTTGCTCGTGATGACTTCCAGCCCTCATACACCGGGCGTGTTTTCCACTAAAATCACGATTGTCTGTTTTAATGCCTGGGTGGTGCTAGTTACTAAGTGGAAAGGTCAACGGTTTGCATATTGTAGTTGAAATTGAAGTTTCCATAAAAACTAAATATTTATGGATGTTTCTGTAAAAGTGGAAGTTGAGTTTCTCATTCATTCTCTTCTGTGCAATCCTGTCTTGTATGACAAGAGTAAAGAATTCAAAAGAATAATTAATTACATTTCTCAACTCGAGATTTATAGTTTTCTGAGAATGTTGTAGGATAGAATGATAATCTCCTTTATATTTGATTCTGGTTTTGATGAGTTTTGCATGAAAGTACTCATGTTTGCTTCCTGTGTTGTGTTGTCGGTGAAGCAGCTCCACCCTCTGCCCCTGCTGCTGTTGCTGCTGCTCCTGTCACGAACCAGTACCCAACTACAGTGGAGATGCGTGGCGCAGGTAATAGTCCCTCATTATACTTCCACTCTCTCTACACTCCCCCAGTCTCTATCCAGTCTCTGCACTCTTGTCTTAGACTGACAACATAGTAAGAAATTTCTATTCCGTAAATATTTCCAATATAATGAACTCTGTGAATGTCTGATTTCAAAAGTGATTTATTTCATCGAAATGAACGCATTTTGTTGACAGCGACCCCGATATCATCAAGCTCCACCCAGCCACACCCGGTCGTTCCTCCTCAGTCACACCACTTCATCTTCTCCATCGACCTGCGCAGCATCCGCGACCACGTGTCCTCACACACCAACAACGTCTTCCTCAAGTACGTAGCTAACACCAATAACAATTTGTGTTCTTAATGTATCTCTTCTTCGAGCAAGCCATTGTGCCATTGCAATGTCATACTACTTCACCCTTTGGTGTGCCATCTATTTAACGTCATATAGATAGCATACTTCCTTGTCCAGTACCATTAGTTATCTCTTCTATTGTAATGTCTTATGGATATAGTAGAGAATTCACATCAGTTACCTTTCTGATGCAATCATGATATAAGATAAGCTATCGCAATGCAGTTATCATCCGTGGTCTGTCTGTACTAACTAGTGCTTGCAGGTTTACTGCAACATTCAGCGCTATGGACCTTGTGGGTTTCCTCCTGCCATAATCTGGCAAGAAGTGATATGAGTGAAAGAACCTTGAAAGCGGCTCTAAACCCTAATTCAAACAAAAAAGTCAAGAAGTTGTTAAACAGATTTGTATTTACATGTAGTATTGCTGTAAATTTGAATCTTCAAATATTATTATAAGTTAAATATCTTGCCAAAATGACCATAGATGTCTCGAAACGATTTCATAATACAGTACCCCCTCGTTATAACACGGTCCGATACACTGTGGATTCGGATATAAGACGGGGTCAGACATGGATCCCATTTTTATTTTCGTTATTTCCCTGCCATATCGCATAGGGCGGGCGGGTACTATAAAGCTGGGGATATGTCATGGACCCCAACTTCAGCATTATATTGAGGGGACATTGTATGCGACTATTTCAGGATTTTATCGATTAGTCATTATGATCATGTTCAACGGAACTATGGTATCGCTACGAGAGTCATTACACCTGTACATGTACAGTCAGGTATGACTCTCGTAACATCACAATGTTCTATACTGGAGAACCTTGGTTTACGGTGATGTCATTCTTTGCAGGTATTCGTATCCGTTCTTCGGCGTGGCGTCGCCGGTGTTGACAAATCCGCCGGTGGAGATCCGGAAGGGGATGGAAGTCCTGCTACCTCAGTCCTTCTGCGCCTTTGCCTTCGCCTGTCCTCTCCACCAGCTACAGGACATGTTCCTCAGGTAACTGGCGGTAAAATGTCCTGCAGTAATCGCACTTGAATTTTATCAGGTCTATACGAAATAATTTCCGTGTGTTGACATAATCTGAGAAAACAAGCATGGCCGAAGTGATGTGTTTGAGATATCGTATCGTGAGGGAACTGGCATCTGTTTTTACAAAGTCTTACTTTTTCAAATGGTCATAGTCAGTCAAGTACACTAATTTGTTACAATGTTGCATAAGTATGAAAGCTACTATTTTATTATTGCTATTGTTTTACATTTCTTTTATATTGCATGACAATAATGTCAGAATTACTGCATACTGGGGTCTAATGCATGAAAGCAAACTATTTTAGTTGGTTACGATGTGTCATGCATTGCAACCTTTCTGCTATTCGTGTAGTCACAAACTCCTGAAATGTTTAAAGAATGACATTTGAGTTGTTGTCTGTCATCGTCGCAAATGGGTGAAAGATTCCTGCAGCGATGTTTAACTCCATAATCACTGACTTATTTTATCTATCATGTGTCATTTAGAAAGCTAGTGGGTCACAAGATGAAAGTCCATGACCTTTGACTGCTTATAATATGTGGAAGTCTACTGTGTTACTATTTCTACGTCGTATTGTTTCAGAGTTCCGCTGATCGTGGAGATCTGGCACAGAGACCGGCAACTGTCCAAGGACACCCTGCTCGGAGCAGCGACCCTACCGCTAGGACAGATCGCCACTGCAGACAAATCAAAAGTCATGGTCAGTTTACTGGCAGCGTGATTTCTGACGCTTGTTTCCTCCTGTTCGTACTAATGCTGCGTTCGGTGATGGTCGTATTTACCGTAAATACAAGCTTCCGACTCGTAAATGGCGTTCGAGGCACCTTCCGATAAATCAAAAGTCATGGTCAGTTTACTGGCAGCGTAATTTCCTCCTGCCCGTACTAACAGCACGTGACTGTAATTGTGTCTTCTGTCCGTGGCCGATTCTGGCCTGGAAATATTTTACCAGTTCTCAAAGAAAAAGTGCAATACTTGAAGGTATTTTTATTTCTGATTCAGAACAACACAGGAGGGAGCGGATGGAGACAGGAATACGCGGACCGAATACCGGCGACAAGTACAGACGGGTGCGTGTTTCTATCGGATTAATATGCCAGTCAGGGATAGGTGGCAGCACTGTGCTAGATGGTTGAGAATCGGAATCAAAGATCCAAACTTTGAACTCGTGCTGGGCTGTGTAGTTTGGGTAATCAGTGCCGAAATCGAGGTTTTCATAACTTCCTGCTATGATAAAAGCATGTCATATGCCATGGTGTAGGCCAAGATTACTGTAGGACCCTTCCTTAAATGCAGGCCTGGTCACTTAGGATCAATGTTTACAGAAAATAATACAAACAAACAAGAATCAGTCGTTGACATATTGTGTAACTGAGAATTGCACGCTCTGTTCGCAAAGTAATATTTTAACATTGAGAACTGTCTGCATGATGCTTGTGTTTGTACCACAGCAAGTCGGCTTGTATGATTCACTTGCTCACTCGTCATTGACATTAGACACTGTATGTCCCACAGCAAGTCGGCGTGTATGTTCGAGGTCAGTACGGTGCTGAGCCTGGAGGACTGGGGTCCGCTCCCCACACAGCCAGCGGTGTCCAGCGCGGACAGTCAGGTGAGTGGACACTGGTCACTTACAGCTTTACAGAACGTGGCAGCTCCTCATGTTACCAAATGTTATCTTTCGTTTTGGTACGATTTAATCCTCGGTGCTCATCACAAATGGATGAAAGATTGCTGCTGTGATGTACAACAATAATTCACTCACTCGTATCCTCAATGAAAATTTTGCATTGGGATTTGAGTGCAAAACGTGTCCACATGCTCAAAATAAGGTATACTGACAATCTTTTCTAGCATGTGTAAAGTTGATGATAGGTTGCAGGGCTCCAGACTAACATTTAGAGTTACTTGCCAGCAGGGCTAGTCAGGACAAGGTGTAAAGGCACCAACGCATCTAGGTTGCCCGCAGTGCAATTTAACTTGCCCCTGTACGTCGGGCATACCTTAGTCGAGAGCCCTGGGTGAACTTCTATAAAGTTGTTGATTTTTGTTACTGTTATTGTTGACCTTGACCTCACATGATAGCGATTTCACCATGATTTGACATTAAACCTGATTTGACCTTAAACTGGCCATGACACTGATATGTTAATTGACCTTGACATGACCTAATTTTATGACCTTGTTAGTTGTACTGGACCTTACTCTGAATTATTACTATCCTGAATAAAGAAATACATTTTATGCTCGTACAATTTAGCATCACACTGATTGGAATATGGCTACCAAGTGATTTATTCTCCAACAAATTAATTAATGACTGGCAGATATTTTTTATGGAATAATTCTACCAAATTTTTGGACTGTGCTTGGGAAATCTGGTGCCATTCTTTTTCCAGGTGTCTGGTGCAAGTTCTCGAAGCATACCTGGAGCTTGTAGATGTTTAGAAATACTTCAAATGATATGAGATAAATTTATTTGTTCAAAATAGCTACTGGCACTCAAAATTAATTTGGTTGAGTATATAGAGATGTTGCAGCTAATACTGGTGCGATCCTTGTCGGTGTGGTTTCAGGTGGTCTCCAGTGTTGGTGGTGGTGTGGTGGAGACGCCGCCGCGCGAGACGGCTGAGTATCAGGCGGCGCTGGAACTGGAAATGTGGAAGGCCGGCCAGGAACAGGTGTTTGAGAACCAGGTGAGCCGATCATTCGTAGTGATGCGCAGCCATCCGAAAAATGGATGTGGATAATCGAGGCCAACCATGTCTCACTGATGTCTCACATCTCACTGCTTGGTGTGTTGCAGCTGAAGCAGAAGGAGTCTGTCTACATGCGGGCTCTGGCTGAGGAGTGGAAGAAACGCGACCGGGAGCGGGAGGTCCTACTGCAGAAGAAGGTCAGTACTGCTGTGAGGCACGTGATGGGGCAGTGGTAGATCGTTAGACTTCCGAGATAATGGTCCCATGTTCAATTGTCACAAATGGGTGAAAGATTCCCGCAGCAATGTTAAACTCCTGGCTGTCACTTCGCAGAAGTTTCTGAAGCAATCATAATATCATGTTCTGTCTGTATTGTAGCCATGCAGTTGTTATCCTTAGTTTGCCAGAACTATACCTCTCGGCTTCCTAAAAATATGATAATACTAGTCGGTGATAGCAGGTTTACTGCAATTCAGTGCTGCACGTGTTTTCTGATTTTCTTCTGTAATTTGACAAGTAATTATGTTAAGTGAACTACCTTGGAAGTGGAATTAAAAAAGTCAAATAAACTACAGAGCTGACATTCAACTATGAGACTATCACACTCTTATAGTGATCTTAACGAGAAAAAAATGACACATCATGCAGGCGTGCACCACTAAAAACTACCTCGCTGAAAATAACCTGTCGTGGGCGTGCAGACAGGCTCTATTTCGAACACAGTTATCGTGGAGTCTAATACGCTGTAAGCATAGCGCTGTTGGCGAGGTACACACCAATCTAATCACTCAGACAGGTGCCACGTCATAACAGTGCTATGCTTACAGCGTATCATGTGTTAATGTCCACAGATGAGCGAGTACAGCCACCATGAGGATCAGCTGAAGAAAGCCCTGACCAGTCTGGAGAAGAGAGACAAGCAGCTGGCCACCAATGAGCAGGAGGTAAGTGGGAGCTGTGGGTTTTCATCCTCTTTCATGCACACCATGTTCAGTTTTGTATGTTGTTTTCCTTGGATGTTAGCTATCGACCTCAGTCTTGTTTATTTTTATTTTGGGAATGCAAACACATTCAATTTCTTGATGTCTTTTGATCATATGATGTTGCACCTTACGATTCTGTTGCAATTGGCAATCAATGATATCACAATGATAATGATAGTATTCTGTGCACATTCAACAGGTTATTTCACACACTATTTCTGTGTGTATGTTTGTATTTGTCAACATACTATATGTAATTTAAGGACCCTTGTAATGAGTGTTAATTCTGCCGACCAGGTGCTGAGGCTGAGGTCTGACCTCCAGCGAGAACACGAGCGCAAGATGCAGGAGGTCAAGGAGGCGTCTCACCGACACAAGGAGGACTGTGAGCACAAGGTGGAGCTTGAGAGGTGACACCATCCAGACACAATCCTCCTGACACAATCCTGACACCATCAATACACAATCCATACACCATCCAGACACCATCCTCTTGACACAATCCTGACAATCCTCCTGACAATCAATACACAATCCAGAAAATCCTGA
The DNA here is from genome assembly GCA_032361185.1 of Lepetodrilus ovalis. Classification (NCBI taxonomy): domain Eukaryota; kingdom Metazoa; phylum Mollusca; class Gastropoda; order Lepetellida; family Lepetodrilidae; genus Lepetodrilus; species Lepetodrilus ovalis. The sequence continues at coordinate 6,082 of JAUTBQ010155419.1, read as the reverse complement.
CACAATCCTGACACAATCCTGACACAATCCTCCTGACACAATCCTGACACGATCCTGATACCATCCTCAAGACACAATCCTGACACAATCCAGACACAATCCAGACACAATCAATACACAATCCTGACACAATCCAGATACAATCCAGACACCATCCTCCTGACACAATCCAGACACAATCAATACACAATCCAGACAATCCTGACACAATCCAGACACCATCCTCCAGACACAATCCAGACAGCATCCTCTTGTAAGTACCTGATCGCCATGTATAGGAGATCGCTACGAGAGTGCTAGGGTCTAATTGTAGATACTAAGTCTTTAAGAAACGATACCCAGGAGGTTGATATTGTGAATACTAGTAGAGGCGTGTAAGGCAAAGTTTCCACATGGAGTACTGTCGTTGTGTTTATTGATGGTGTGCTTTATTGCAGGATGAAAGTGAAGGAGATGGAGGAACTTGTATCAAGATGCAAGCAAGAGGTAAGACAAAATTAAATTATTTTATCATGATGTCACACATAGATGACGTCTGCTTTTAACTTAGCTGTGCTCGACGTTCTTTCATTCTGCTGCAGACATTCTCCACTATTAACACTTAATTTCGTGATCGTCGAATAAGATTGACATTGCATGATAAAGTATCCTTGTTTTGGGATAAGCACTATGTAGTATGCTCGCATAACACAATGCTTGGAGAAAGGTAGCGCAACCTTAACATGTATGGTGGTAATGTTGTAGATAAGTGACACAGACAGGAAATACAAGGCTCTGGAGAAGGAGTTCTCTATTTACAAGGAACAGCAGAACACCAAGCCCGAGGTGCGCCTCCAGTCCGAGATCAACCTGCTCACCCTGGAGAAGGTCAGTTGGCGATAGTTTAGAGTGCTCTGCCCTTTGATAGCAGCTGCCTATACCAGGGGTGTGTTTAACGGTCAGGAGCATTCAGTGGCACTCCCAGTGAACGTTATGCCGATATTGTACACATTGCTTCCTTGGCTTTCAGGCTTGCTTGCTAATGTTCACAAGAGTTTGTGAGCGTTATGAGTGTTCGCAGGGATAAGACTCTTTGTGAGCATTTGCAAGATTTATTGACTGTTCATTCTTAAATATTGAATGCACCCCAGGTAACACCCAAAGATTATAAGTGGTTTTTGTTGTACAATTTCACCGTCAACTCAGGGACATATGGTAGCACAGTTATAGAAGGTCTGGACTTAGGAGCCAAAGGTACCAAATTCAAATCCCGCCTGTCACCAATGTTCACGAAAGTTACCTTTCTGACACGATATTGATAGGATGCACTGACTGTAGTGTGGCAATACAGATATTATCCTTGGTCTGTCAGTAACAGCAGGCACTCGCAAGTTTACTGCAACATTCAGCGCTACAGATATTGCAGGTTTCCTCCTGCCCTAAAGTCGTGTATGAGCCACATCCTTTACCTAGCACTAAAGTGTTTCCTTTTCAAGCTGTGTATGGGAAACAACCATTTCCTCACTCCCAAGATATTTCCCTTTCAAGCTGTTTATTAGTCAGACTATTCAATCTCTCGAAAATGCTCGCCTTTCAGGTGGAGTTGGAACGAAAGCTGGACGCGGTGGGCAAGTCGAAGGTGCACTACAAGCAGCAGTGGGGTCGCGCGCTGAAGGAGTTGGCGCGGCTAAAGCAGCGGGAGCAGGAGGTGGCGCGGGCTCAGCTCAAGAAGCAGCAGCAGGAGCTGGAGCACATGCGACTACGGTACCTGGCCGCGGAGGAGAAGGACGTGGTGCAGGCCGAGAAGAAGGAACTGGAGGACATCAAGAACCAGCTCAACAAGTCAGTGCTGGTCGGCCACTGTGGTCCGAGAGTTGTCGCACCAGGCCCACTGTTCCACAGAGCGATCGTAGTGTTGCGAGAGTCGTACCTCTCATACTTACGACTTTCATAATGCTACTATCGTTTCATGAAACAGGGGGCCCGGGGGTACACAGATATGTCCAGGCCTCCTGGGTATCCTTTCACAAAGCTCTCTTATCCGCTAAGAGAGCGGTAGTGCCCGCTTTGCCGATAGCTAATACACTGCTAAGAGAGCGCTACCAGTCTCTTAGTAGATAAGAGAGTTTCGTGGTAGGTTACCCAGTTCCAAAGCAAGATCATAGCACTATGAGAGTCATAGCTCTCATACTTTAACATACTTATAACTTTCGTAATGCTACTATCGTTTCGTGTAACCGGGCCCAGGGGTACACAGTTATGTTCAGGCCTCCTGTTCCTCAGAACGATCACAGCACTGCAACAGTTGTAACACAATGTTAACATTAGGGTTATGACTCGTGTAGTGTTACGATCTTGGAAGGTTTAGTCTCAATGTACATGGCTATATCTGGGAAAGTTTGGTGTTGAGATGGGACAAGTATACGGAAAGACATTCATCTATTTCCTTTGTTCAAGGTTTCTACCTTTTCTAGTTTTGTAATAATATCTAAATTACATGCTTTAGAATGTTGTATAAAGACAGAGATAAAAAAAAACATATTCACGCACATCATTACTATGGTGAGCTGCCAACATCAGTGTACATGTGTCACAGATTGAAACAGTGTGATGAAATACAGCATTAAAAAGATCGATAAATACGTTAACAAATGCATGTGACCTATTTCTACAACACCTGTACATGTGTCACAGGTTGAAGCAGATTGAAGAGGATCGACTGAAGCAATCGACCGACTCCAACAGTGCACAGCCGGTCAGTCCGAAGCGTACCAATGGCTACCAGTCACATGACCTGGACACCAGTCTAGACGAGCACATCACCAGGCTGATCGAGGAGCGGGACACTCTGCTGAAGACCGGCGCCTACACCACGCAGGACAAGATCATCGCAGAGCTAGACCGACAGATCCGAGAGGCCATCGTGCACAAACGTAGCTGAGTCACCGTGACATCTGTGACATCCGTGACACAGCAGGAGAGTGCGCACTGCCACAGTATACTACATACCTTGATTAGGTCAATCCGTCCGTTACATTCTTCAGTAACATTGTTGTTGGGGAAAATCTCATTGCATTATCCTGATACTCTGGTATAAATGTTATATTAAACATGATTCCGATGAAATATGTCTCCTGACATTTAATGATTTTAATGTTAAATGTATGCAATAAATTGATGCTATGGTTTCTGTGCTGACGATCGTCGCAAATGGGTGAAAGATTCCCGCAGCGACGTTAAACTCCATATTCACTCACTGTGCTGACGATGGTTCATAACTAAAAACTAAATCTGTCAAAAATCGCAGAACACCTCATAAATAGCTACTGCTAAATATACTCTTGAAAATAAAATAAATTTTGCAAACGCCATTATATACATGATGATAATAATAATAATAATAATAATAATACATGTAATAATAATAATAATAATAATGTGTGGATTGATATTGTGTCAACTCCATGCTGGAAAGATTGCTCAAAGCGCTACATTATTACCCCAGTCACTAAATATACTGGGGAGTATACAACCCAAGCTACCAGGTTTACATTCACAATTCCATGTGATCCTACTGGGTACCCATTCATAGCTTCATGGACTGGAGATGTCTGGATCTAAGCACTTAGCTCGAGTGCAACACAATGGTGTGAGCTAGGCTTGAACTTTGGACCTCTGGATAAATTCTTTGATAGAATGCTCTGCCTGTACTGTGACAATGCAGTTCCATCAATCTTGGTCCATTAGTACTATGTGATGCTAGCAGGTTTATTGCACTAGGGCTGACCCAAGGGCTTCCGACCCCACTAAAATTGAAAACAAATACATAAATAACCACTCTTTTTTTTAGTAGTTTATTTCCTAAGAATATAGTTTTAAAATAAATCAATGTTGAAGAGAACATATTTTGAACTTTAAAAACCCTGATATTCTACAAAGATATATGGGTTCTTTGTACAACTATAGAACTGAAGATTCCTATCAATTTGTCATCATGTTGGTGCTTATTATATAGAACTGTTGTAAGGGGTTGTGTAGTTGAGAAAGAACCAGGGGGTATTGGTCATGACATGAATCTTTCGTGTGCATCTTGTAAGGAATAAAGTCAATATTGACGTAAATGTGAACATAGGATGGAACTAAATTCATAATGTTTGTAATGCCAATCGTTATATAGATTGTAATAATGTATTACATGTTTACATTTAATGCTGATCTTCATCTGGCTAACGGTGGAAAATTTCTTTGTTTGTCGATACAATTTCTAAAAACATGTTAGTTCAATATAGCATTACTAGGGACTCGTAGTTGAGACATCTACATGTTTTCACATCCACTCGTAAAGGCTATCCTGTATGAAATGACCTAGCCTTACCTCCAACCTCGGCTATAGACTACACCACTGCTGAGGTTGGCGATACGGTTACCTCAGAGTTACTGATTCATGCCGGAGTAGACAGGGTATTGTTTCACAAGGCTCCCATATCCAAGTTACGAGACCATAGCGCCCACGTAAGTGCAATAGCGCCATGTATAAGAGATAGCTACGAGAGTGCTTATGGTCTCGTAGTAGATGAGAGAGCTTCGAGAAACGATACCCAGGAAAGTAATTTTAGCCATCTGGACACCGTCGTCATATTGGTAAAGTATGAACAAAGTGTTGCACTTATCCATGAAAGTAGCAAGTGTGCTATGTACTGATTAAATTTACAGTATTGAAGTTGAAAAATGTGTATATATATTTGAATATACATTTTTATTATAGTGGATCTAAAAGTTGTTCAATGTATTGTATATATATACAATTGTACAATAGTGTAAATATTTTTTATTTATATTTATATGTACTAGTAGTTTTATATGACCATGTACAAAATAAATAAATTACATCGAAGAAACGCACTGTTTTGGTCATTATGGAAGATCCATGTAGTATTAGCTCAAGATTCCTTTCCCAGGTATAATGTAGATAACAAGTAGTGTTGAGAGCTAACACAGATTGAATCCATCACTGGGCATCACGTATTGGCAATTGTGGAGATATCTGGAAGTATCGAGATACATTTTGCAACAATAAGTCGGCCAAATCTAGTAGTAAAAATGAAGTGATCTTTAACATTGTCAATATACTGTAAATCATAAAATGATAGCGTCATTGAACTATAATGTTTGGTGGATGATCGACCTATTAGCGTCATAAAATGTTGACGAGCTCGTCCATATGCCTGCATCTGCGGAAATCTGTGAATTAAATGTTAATGTCTAAGAACAACTCATTAAAGTTTTATGCTCGTTAACATTTAATGATTTACAGTATATTTATTTCACAGTGGTTCATCTTCGAATACGTGTAGTTTTCCAGTTGTTCAGGGTTTGGTTTCCCAAAGCCATCATTTCCACGAAGAGACCACTAAGAAACCATGTAGTGCTCTCGTAAGTGCCCGGTCGCCATGTATAACAGATCACTACAAGAATGCTTATGATCTGGTAGTAGATCCGAGAACTTCGTGAAATGGTACCCAGTTTGTGATGTGAGACCAGCTACACAGGTCTGGAAGATTATTACATGGATACTACCTCATTGTCTGTGCACAGGCATCATCTTTAACCCTCTCCCTGCTGGATTAGGCACATACAATGCACTTTAGGGCATCTCCGGTTGCCTGCAGGGAGAGGGTTAACCCAACCTATCGGGATGCCTGAGGCATGTTCAGCCAACAATATTAATTCTGTAGTAAATGTATTAATTACAGTGCCCCCTCGATATAACACGGTCTGATATACAGCTGATTCGGATATAAGGTGGGGTCAGATGTGGATCCCATTTTTATTTTCGTTATTTCCCTGTAAATGATGTGAATAGACGGGATGCATGTGTATTTTACTGAGTTCCTGCTATGTACCTAAAAACCTGTACAGCTACCTACTACATGTAGGAAAAGTATATTGTATTTTAGTGTATGCATGCTATTTATTGTCGTCTGAACACATCCCTGGTTGTTGCAGGCTTTTTATCTGGCTTTATCACATAGTCTCTCTCTCTCTCTCTCTCTCTCTCTCTCTCTCTCTCTCTCTCTCTCTCTCTCTCTCTCTCTCTCTCTCT
>JAUTBQ010155408.1:0-13388 GCA_032361185.1 Lepetodrilus ovalis | reverse complement strand
CAGCTTTTCCCCTATAAGTCAGCCAGGGGTACCTGTGGAGTGCTAGCGTAACAGGTACCTCTGGGGTGAGAGGATGCATTGGAAGCTGCCCCTGCGCTTTGAAAATCATATTAGCATTTCATTAACTTTGTAAATTAAGTGATATTTCAATGTGGTATTTTGACGTCTACGCCTAGAATATATTCGTCGTATTGTAGAGGTATTTTAGAGGTATGTCCATTATATGCCTATAGAGAAAACTGTCTGCAATTTTATGCATAGGTCATGGTTCAATGATCTTTTTCTCCTTATCTGCATACGTTATTATGAATTAATATGTCTCATTTGACAAGCGTGATTGACAGATTGTATATTTTTATTACTATAAAGAAGATAGAACAATGAATCAATGTTTTGCCATATGGCATACTGTACCACAATTTGCTTTCAATGCAGAAATAGATCACTGTTGATATATATTTATAATTAAACAAATAAAATGGAGACCTGCTCTTAGCATTATATATACATGTAGCCCAACATTCATTGAACAAATGACAAGATGCGTCCCAAGATTTATGGCTCAATATCACGGTACCAATTCGAGGATGTTAATTTCCGGTGCTAAAATATAGGTACCAATAACTGACGGTCTGGAAATATTATTTAATAATACATAAATTTCGAAATGTCGGGAAACAAAGCACCTAGACAACACTAGAATTTCGAGGTTGCACTGTGGGGTCCATCTTGGTGGAAACACTCCATGTACAAGTGTTCATTGGCCCGTTCCGCAGAACAATCCTAGCGCTAGACGAGTGTCGTAACTCCTGTACTGCGTTAGCATGGAGGTGATAAGGAGTTACGACTGTTCCGTTGAACAGGGTATCCTTTCACGAAGCTCTGTTATCCACCAAGAGACCATAGCGCTCTCTTTGTCTATACCTAATGCACGGCAATGAGAGCGCTATGCCTATGGTCTCTTATAGTGGATAAGAGAGCTTCGTGAAAGGATTCCCAATGTATATAGTTTCTCGAAGCTCTCATTGTCCCACTACGAGACCATAAGCAATCTCGTAGCGGTCTCTCGTGTATACATGGCGCTCGTGCACTTATGAAAGCGATTTGATAAAGGTTTTCACATCGGTTTTTACGTTTATACCTTGATGAACATGAGTGAGTGATTATGAAGTTTAACGTCGCTGCGGGAATCTTTCACCCATTTGCGATGCTTGAACGTAAATAAAACCTTAAATATACACACAGGTACTCGTTCATCTCAGTGGTTGCACTATGCAAGTACTTGTCCATCTTGATAGACGTACTATGCAGGTACTGACCCAACTATTCAAGAACTGCATGGTCCATCTCGTTTGGCTAGGTCGTCTGAACATAAAAGTACGCAATAATCGTAGGTTTCAGAGATTGAGTATAGCGTGCAGAAAGCTATATTCCGTACACCGGACAGATTTTACGACAGCAAGCAACTATAATGTTTCATAATATATATGGCCAAATATAGATGAGTAAGTTGTTTTAAGAATTAAGGAGGATTAATCCAATCGATATTAGTAGCGGAAAGCATGGGGTTTAATGTTTCGGAATGTATTACATTTTCAGCTGTGATGACCATGGATTAGCATACCGGTAATATCATTTAGGCCAACTTCTATATTACATATCCTAAGTGTGGTAGGTATTTCACAAAGCTAGTCAAAGCTTATGCGTTATGAATAATCAATAAAGAGATTAGAGACCATTAGCCCTCTCAGTGCTGAAGGCAACCGGAGATGCCCTAGAGAGCCATGTCTAGGTCTAATCCAGCAGGGAGAGGATTTAACAAATTTTTTCAAAATGTTCACTGAAACACGAACATTACTAAACGTATTACGTATACAATATTGTTAATCATGTAGGCCTAATATTATTTAGACGTGTACTTTATAATTTACACTTGAACAACGTGTAGCCTGTCAGATATCGCGTGAGAAACACAAGTATATTTGACGTATACGTAATGCCCATGCATTATCGCGTTTGAAGTTGTGTTTGGGAAAACTAAATATCTCTTTTTATCATGTTAAGAGCATGGCCACAAGCAGAAGGAATATTTACTGCTCCATGTAGGGCATTAGGGCATTTCTGGTTAAGTATAAGGACGTAGAGTGAGGTCATCATTTAGATGGGCGTACTGTATGATGCCAGCTAAATGTATAGTTAACCTTATCGATGATGGTTTGTTGAATTTTAGTGTACCGCCGTTTTCAAGATCATTGCACCCGTACTCATTTCACGGCAGGCGCGTTGCTTTTGCACGTCTAGATTTCCACCGACTGGTGGTGCTACATCACTAGAATGTCCTGCCGCAGTTGGGACCATGGACACCGCACTCAGACACATTATTAACAGACTCCGATTCGACCTGTTAATCTTGCTTTACGCCTTTGAACACTGAGCGAAAAGCAGGGGAACAACACGACTTATTATCATCTTTTAAAGTAGCTAATTTTGGTATGGGGTGACCGGAACTACTGACCACCGCTCTATCTATTCTATCCATGGCTTCAATTCCTTTACACAAACTTGAGTGTGATATTTTGCTCAGCTGCGATGTCCCCCATTGACTCAGTGCTGTAACTTAAGTAAATGTTCAGCTGGGTTTAAGTTTATACTAGTTCTCATTACAGGTCTGGGGCCAAGATTACGAAACTTTCTTTAATACGATTTCATGCTCAACTCAGAGATTTGTTCATAAATCCCCATAATATAAAATTTGAGCTTGAGCATGAAATCGTACTCAGAAAGTTTCGTAATCTCGTCCCCTGAGTCAATGGAAGAATCTCCGCCGAGAAAGATCTCACTCAAGTTTGTCTAGAGGAACTGAAGCCATGGATAGATTAGATAGAGCGGTTGTCGGTAGTTCAAGTTCCGGCCACACCATACCAAAATACTAGTTATAGACTAATTTAAAAGATGGTATACGATAAGACGTGTTGTTCCCCTGAGAAATCGGGGCCTGGTGGAACAAAATAATAATCACTACTGTTGTGCAAATGTAGCCACGAGGTGTGATATTTGATGCCCCTTCTGGCCTCGGACAGTGGGGTTACCCCTTTGACCAAGTCGGCAGAGCGTCTTCGACTGACCCTCAGTGATTTTCACTGCTCGCTTCCTGAACGTATACCAACTGTGCAACCAATACATTGTGTCGTGTAGTGTTTTGTCATCCACATATTTTATTGCCTGTCTTCCTTAGATGTCCTGTCATCGTTGTTCGTTGTATTGACAAAGTCATAGCTCAAAATATTAGTTTGATTGGATGGCGTGCATAATGGAGTACCCCTGAGGCCTTGCAAACTACACGACCTTTCCACCTGAAGCCAGAACACTTAATGTCTCTATATTGACATTAACAATTTGCTAGTAAGCTGTTGAAATATGCCTGCCTGGGAATCCTTTCACGAAACTCTCTTGTTTACTAAGTAACGCTCTCTTTGCAGTGTATTAGCTATGGGCAAAGAGAGCGCTACCAATGTACTTAGTAGATAATAGGGCTTCGTGAAAGGATACCCTGGATATAATAATAGTTATGCATGAAGACATATTATGGCCTACTAGTGGCGGATCCAGGATGGAGGTAGAATGCTTCACATCACCCTCCACCCCCTAATTGAGCTGCCAGGTAAAAAAATAAATCATGGGAATATTGGATATCATCCTTGGTCTGTTAGTACCAGACGGTGCTCGCAGGTTTACTGCAACATTCACCGCTACGGATGTTGCGGGTTTCCTCCTGCCCTAAAACTGATGTCGTGATGTTAGTGAAATATTCTAGAAAGCGACTCTAAACCTCATTTCCAAAAAATAAATAAAAATAATAATAAAATGAAGTAAGTAAGCATCGATGCTGTACAGCCCCGCCCGACCCTACCATCCAACATCTAGGCTTCAAACCCATACAGATCCATCCCTGGATATTCTGGAACCAAGACATGTCTTGCTCGTGTGTTTTACATTAAGCTAAATATGCACCATTCCGGTGGTTGTCATTACACACGGTGTCAAACTGCGTCCATACCGTGCATATAGGCTACTTCTTTAATTCTAATAGGCATTGGTGCTGAATTATTCCAACTTCCGGCGTTGGATGCCCGTATTATAAATCACGTGTCATCGGGAGATATCTAGGCTTATGGACACATGCTTCCATCATTGCTATTAACATCAATCCAGCCTTATAATCAAGCTACTTGGCTGTCGAAGTTGTCGATTATATAGATAATGGTCCTCGTTGACAAGCCGGTTATCTGAAGAGCGTGTATTGGCTTAATCACGGAAGCGTGGTCAATGTGGAAAGTGATAGCAACATTAAACACGCTGGGTTCTTTCTAAGAATTAAAGCGTATTAAATATTCGATGGAGTGCTCTCGAGAGCTATATGGTATACCTAAGAGCAATATGGTCGCTGAACATCATGCCCACGGTGTATTAGTGAAGATCCATACAATCTATGATAGCTTTACCTCATCAACAAAACAGAAAGTTTTAGTGTAGCTAATGGTTGTCAGTGAATGCGATCCTCCTGCGGAGGGATATGGATGCCCATAAATCACAGGGTGTAATTAGGCTTTGCACTGCACAGAAAGGAACTTCGCAGACTAATTAGTTTGTGTGGTTTAATCAGGAAAACATAGATCTAATCTATTTTCAGTCATGTTCGATCCCAGAATATAGTATATATTAAATTCGTTCAATAGACTACTAGATGTTCAGGGTACCGTTTCTCGAAGCTCTCATACTACGAGACCATAAGCACTCTCGTAGTGATCTAGTATAGATGGCGCTCGTGCAGTTACGAGAGCGCTATGGTCTCATAGTAGATATATGAGAGCTTCGAGAAACGATACCTATAGGATATATCGTTTCACGAAGCTCTCTTATCCACTAATTAGGAGACTGGTAGCGCTCGCTTTGCCGATAGCTAATACACTGCTAAGAGAGCGCTACCAGTCTCTTAGTAGATAAGAGATTCGAGAGACGATATCCAGGTCTCTGTTTTACGAAAGGGTCGTACTGTTGTCTGGGTGTGGTGTTACTATAGCAGGAAGTGACGTAAATCTCCATTTAGGACAGAACTACTAGTACGACCCTTTCGTGAAACGTAGGCCAGGAGACCATAAAATTCCTCGTTTTTGCCTTGGTTAAAAATATCCTATTTTCTTTTGTATTAGAGTAAGATATTACCACCCCCTAATGGTTTATTACCCATACACGACCAGTTATTACCTATTATATGACGATGGTATATTTTTGTAATGGGGTTTATGCGTAATAGCTGACCAAGGGTGGTCCTGATACGACATATATTGTACGCCGACAAGCTATTATATGTTAAACATGAGTTAGATGAAGATGTAATCAATACTCGCAACACATGTGGAAAATATAACATACCATGCTTTATTCATTCAAAGTTGATGGTAACAAGTGTGAACATGGTAAGATCACATATCTTAATAATTTAATTCATGTTGCATATATTATACATTTATATGTACGAGTTACACAATTTGTATTTTCAAGAAAAGTAAAATGGCGCGATATTTTTATCATAGTTCATTTGATGTATAAAAGCACGTACACCTATAAACAGTCTTAAAACTATAAGCATATATTTAACGAAATTGAAATTCCATCATATAGTCAACAAATTGTCTGTATTCCTACATAGTGTCACATAGTGGCAAATAAATGCACATTAGATTGTGATTGTAATATACAAATAGTTACTTCACTATGAATAATTACTCTGTAACAACAGGAATTTCTTTCCAATCTTTGTCTTCTTCCTTGGTTATCAATGGTGCCTTGATCGACATCGACCCTTCAGCACTGAGGATACTTGACAACTTGGATACATCCACATTCTCCGGAAGCTTGATACATCTGCTCCACGTCTCAGTGCAGCTGTACCCATCTTCTATTTCCCGCTCAGCTTGTACGGTGACGTCACCATCTCTGCAAATGACCCGGATGTTCTCTGGCTTGTAGTTGCTGAGGTCCAGCGCAACCTCGAATTCCGGTTCCACGTCTGTCACTTCGGTGATGACTACGTCACTTTCCGTAGGCGTTGCATCTGGGAAGAATTCGTCTTCTGAATTAATCTCGCTTTCAGGCTTTTCGTTGGCGACCTCATGACCTTCATTGCAGTCTGCTTCAATGAATTCTTTCTGGTCAGTGTTCTCCACAAAAATGAAGTCCTCACACCGATTTTCCAATGCCGGTTTGTTGTCATAGGTTAGACGACATGTTTGTTCCTTCTCATCCTCTTCCTCATCCTCTTTTTCTAGCTCTACTTCAGGATCAGTTCCGGTTCTTGTCACACGTGCTTCATCATGTTCCTCAGTCATTGCCGTAGACCGACTACCAGTCTTCTCTGTCATCTGTTCCGTAGTGGCTTCAGTCTTGTCTGTAGAGTTACGGGAAACATGCACCTCCCTGTCTTTCTCCGTAGCTTCTTTACCATTCTCTACATCGGCTCCATCGTCAGAATCGACCTCGGGAAATCCAAACAAAGTACTGAAGATACCTGAAAGATTCTTCATGGTTTCTTCGAATGCTTCACGTGCTTCCGTCTCTTCTGAGTTGGGATCCGTTTCTCCGGACTTGCAGCAACAGTCCCGGGATCCCTTCGGATGTTTCCGTCTGGCATCTCCAGTTGTCTTTATTTCTGCATCCGGTTTGAGTGAAGTGACTTGTTCCAGGATCACCAAACCATCCACATACTTGCAGACGATGCCGGTCTTCTCTGCGCCGAGGGGCAACATGACGGACCTCTTGACCTCATACGAACCTCGTGGACTCTCCTTCCGTCCGTGGACCTCGACGGTTTTGTCCGTTACCTTCACCTTTATCTCGCCAGGCGCGAATCCACGGAAATCCAGGGTTTCGAACTTCGTAGTCATCCGCTCGGGCTTTGTTTCAGCGGCTGTGCATCCGGGCTTCTTTAGCGGACACCGACGACCAACACACCGAGGTCTTTCTCGTATGCAGCACTCGGAGGCGACGTGGTCGCGGTTGTGCCGTGCCACGGCCGTGGGTATGACGAAGTCGCGGAAAAGACCAATGTTGTAGGCAGGTTCTTGTAGAAATCGTGGACGCACAACTGGACATCGTGTGCTTGGACGCATCAGGAACATCTCTTCAGGAATAACGTTGTACAGCATTGTTTCTTCTTACTTGTTATATCTATGGGTTAATGGTGTACTTAAAGTATAAACGTTCGTCGAGAAAATCTAAATTTTAAATTAAGCCTTCTAGTCTGGTGTTCACCGTGTGAAATTCAGGAGTAGAATGACTTTCGTATCGAATCTCGGTCCTTATATACACGCTGTCTTCAAAACAGGAGAAATGTAGAGTATTCTAGATTGTGAATGACAGCGTGCGTTTGTTTACGGAAACGATGAGCTGTTATCAACTGCGCAACTGCGCGGCTAAAGATAGTAAAGTGGGCGGAGTCTGTGGCCATTTCAACACACATGGACGGTTCGAGAGAGTTCTGGATGGTTCGATACCAGGCTGTGACGAGTGTATACTCGATATTGTGTCACTGTTTTTACGGAATAACGATAGAAATATAAGAAAGATCTAGTATGTTCGCCAGCAATTATGAAAAATCGCCTAATAGACTAATTATTGAACAACAATGCGTGAAATGCATGTCCTGTGCCTATATATAAGAGAGTTCTATTTATATAGGTCACGAAGAAAACCATACCTACGGTATACACTTAAATCCCTGCGTTCTCTCCTGTGTATTTCGCTGTTTATTTCGATTACAATTAGGGACTAATATACATGTACTAGTTTTATATCTTACTATGCATAATGCATACGCCTGTAGCATGTACTATGCTGATGCTGATTTAATTACTATTTTATAGGCAAATATAGCATATATACAGTATACTATATATATATACCTTCGACTAGATATCCATCCACACAAACACGTGTACACACACACACACACACACACGTGTACACAAACACACACACACACACACACACACACACACACAGACACACACACACACCAGAATATGACATTATTTGTAATAATAAACCTCATAGATCTATATTAAAAATTTTGTGTCTAATAAATTACAGATATATCAGATTGTCTTTGACTAAACGTGTGAATAAAATATTTGCCATGAGCTATAGTCTACACGTCTTGTATGTAAAACAATCTAGTTGTATCATTATCATGACACTGTATATACTGATTCGAAATATTTCCTCATACCTTGTAAATGTAAACAATTTAATATTTCGTCAATTTATTTTCACATATGTAACATTTTCGGTTTTCTTTTCTGGAATTCGTTCTATAACTCCTCTTTCCTCGTCGGTTCGTGTGACCCTTCTTCCTCAACCTGCAGTCGTTCTTCTTCCGTCTCTAGCCATTCTTCCTCCGTCTGTAGCCGTCCCTCTTCCATATAGAGCCGTTCCATCCTCAAACGAGCGAGCTGGGCTTGATATGGGCTTGTAGCAATAGTATTCATGGCGGCGGCTGCAACATAATCACAGTGCGAGTTAGTTGATTTGTTTGTTTTTAAATTGGTGTTTAGTACCGCTTTCAAGATCCTTTCACTTATAATACGGCTTGTCAGTTTAGGGCAAGAGGAAACCTGCAACATATGTAGCGCTGAATGTTGCAGTAAGAGCACCGGCTGGTATAGTGGATCGCCAAAGGGTCTAAATTGTGCACTTTGGGTTAAAAGCATGAAACTTGACATGTATGTTCTTCACCCCAGTACAAGAAAATATGGATATGGTGCTATCCGAAATATTCCACTCATATCCACTCTCATCCTCTCACCCTGATATCCAGCCACTCTCACACTCCCATCCAACTCTCCATGCACTCACTCTCGCTCAATATATCCACTAGCTCTCATGTCAACATATAACTCTTATCCAACCACTCTCATCCACTCACTCTCATGTCCTCTCTCACTCTCATATCCACTCTCACTCTCATCCACTCCAACTATCATCCACTCACTCTCTCATCCGCTGTCTCACCCACCCACTCTCTCATTCAACTTATCCACTCAATCTCGCCCTCATCCACTCACTCTCCCACTCACCCATCCCCACTCCCATTCACTCTCATATCCACTCTCACTCTCATCCTCTCACTCACCCACTCTATCATTCAACTCTTATCTACTCAATCTCACCTTCATCCACACTCTCACTCACTCATCCACACTCCCATTCACTCTCATATCCACTTTCACTCTCACCCACTCACTCTCATATCCACTCACTCTCTCATCCGCTCTGACCCACTCACTCTGTCATCCACTCACTCACCCACTCTCTCATTCAACTCATATTCACTCAATCTCACCCTCATCCACTCACGTATTATTTACGTATTGGTTATTCACATCTTATGATACGGTGTACATTAGGTCGAGATACTCTACCTCCATAGTACAGCTGATCGCAGATATGACGGTCAGAGTTTCTCGGCCTAGGTGTACATTAACAACAAATAAAAGTATCGATATGTATGTACCTACCAATGGTCGGGGCTTCCGAGGCCTTCAAGAGCATCTCGTTGTCTTGCTTATACATCAGCGTACCATCTAGTAATACCTCCACACGATCTGCTGGTTTAGATCTTAGTAACTTCTTCACTAGATTCGACCTTGACCTTGGCCCAGATGGAGTGCGACGGGTGCTCCTTTTCTGAGACGATTGTTTAATACGTTTGCCAGCAAGTCCTGGAAGACAGTATTCCTCTTCTCCCTGAGTTAGTGGGACGCAGATGGACGCCAGTGTATCTCTATATAAGCCTCCGCCATTTATTTGACGTATAATTCTATCTGCTGTCGACGTCATGTTCTCATTCACGATCTGACCTAGGACTCCCGCCGTACCTCTCAGAGGTAAATACGTCCTTGATGGAAGGAGATCCGTTGTAAAATACTTGTGTTTGGGCCGCGTGTACCAGCCGGCCAATTCAGCTGACCTGGGAACTCCAATATAGCTATTTAGTAGAGCTTCACGATGTCTCCGCAATAGCAGAGCCAGTTCTTCGCCCGTGAGACCGTCCGTACACAAACTGCAGTGGACGTTGGCTTTGTGTAAGTGTGAAACATCATGTCCTTTTTCTCCAACAGATTGCTCTAAACCTGAGCTGGTTATGTTGAGATTGGTGAACAATATTTGAAGTGAACCTGATACGGTCTCTCCGCCTTCGTTATTATATTCATTTTTAAAGTCAGTTGTTGTTGCCAGTTGATAATTTGAACACTGTCCTGGCCTGTTCCTATGAAGGAGAATGATTCAAAAAGGTAATACAAATCCACAAGTTTATATGGTACCGTTTATAATCTATAGTATTGATGAACAGTCTATACAGTCTTTAAATGCCAAATCAATTTTATATATTTTTTATAATATTATAAGGGCTGGGACACTTTCGGCGAGCTCGTTCTTGCAGTTGCACGACGCTCTTGTAGACTTAGGCCTACACTGCACTTACAATAGTTGTAGCATTGTCTTGTTCCTAGCTTCTACAACCCAGATCCAATTACAAAAGTCCATATAATTGGACTTACAACTATTGAAGCCCTACAAGAGCGTCATACAACTGCATGGATACTGTACATCACGTGATGCAGAGTATTATTTTTAAACAATGACACCATCTTTCTAATCTAAGCACAGGTGCCTGTCACAAATATTATTTGGAACCCTACTATTACCGAGGGTTCCCAATAATATTTGTAACAGGCACCTGTGATCTAAGCATCTTCTCGCTTAGTCCAGAAATCCAGACGTCTATCAGAAGCGGATAGCAGAAGCATTATGGAGACGAAGCTACTTCGTCTACTTCTCGCTGAACTTCAGCAATCTCGGTCGGCGGATCCGTAAACCAAGACCAAGTATAATCTAGAAGATGTTTTAACTGAAATACCGGTAAGGTGGCGAATTCCCACGCAGAACAAAGTCCTTGTCAAGATTCATCTATGGTTTTAGACGTAAACATTTGGTAAACACTGCTAAATAAGCTCAACTTTATATTTACAGCGACTTGTCTCTAACATTACAAATTCTAGCATTGTCTAATAGCGTCATCGGTTACGTCATATTTATTATGAATCGCTGAACGGTTTAAAGATGTCTGCGCCCGTAGGCTCCGCTCCAACTGGTCGGCACTGGACCAATTTACTCCGATGTCCAGTGTGTTTATCATACTTCCACGAACCCGTTACTCTCGACTGCGGACACACCTTCTGCTATGGGTAAGATACGACGTATTGACACCTGTACAATATTACTTTTTAACTTATATTCAGTCGGGGTCTAGTCTCTAGACCATCTACGAGAAGTTGCATTTTCCCTCAGAAATGTCACAAGTGTCCATTTACAAAGAACAGTGATGTTCAGGTGATTCAACAACGAGCAAATGCTTGAAAGGGCCTTATATTTGTAATGGTGAACACCATTACAACAGCTGTAACACAGGCGCATTTGAATTCAACCGCAATTGCTATGACCACAGTAGTCCAGAAATCCAGACGTCTACTGTATGGCTCCATATGCATTACGCTATGTCGCGGATAGCAGAAGCATTATGGAGACGAAGTTACTTTGTCTATGACCACAGGTGCCTGTCACAAATATTACTGGATGACCACAGGTGCCTGTCACAAATATTACTGGCAACCCTCGGTAATAGTACGTACTTGGACCGCTTCTTTTCATTTTGTACACCACATAATTTGAGAAGCATAGTATCAAATGAAATACCAGGAATGAGCCAATGACACTAACTTTCAGGAATTAAATATATAAGATTAAAGTACATGTAGGTTATATCTAGTTTGTGTGTATATCTTTGGCTTTCAGGAATGAAGTATACCGGTATAACGTATACATTTATATACTTATTTAGTTTCTGTGTATGCCCTTGGTCCAGTAAATGCCATCTAAATTTGAAGACCTCTTACAAATACGCATGTAATAGTTATATAAATTCTCACTTCAGATGCATGCAAAGAATTGCCCGTATTCTGATAGCGAACAACCAGATGACGGATGTGGTGGGCACGCATCGACTGCGCATGTGGTGTCCCACTTGCAGACATTGTGTACCCTCCCAGATGTTTCTCCAAAACACAGCTACAATCTCGTTCGTCATTCGAGATCTCGTGGAGGGTTGGCGTAATGAGAGGCACAACGTTAGTTGCACATCTATTACAGTATACAAACCTATGAGCATGATATCAAAGCATGGCATCTACTGTGATTTTTTAAGAAGTCGGTTACTCGTATAGAATTATCTGAATTTGTGGCATGCACAAAAATATAAAGTAATGATGGCCAATATTGTGTTGGAATAGGTTGTGATGTTATCACTGGGAGCGCATATAATCGTTATGTACAAACTAATTTATATAATTATTGAGAAGGGGGTAAAAGCTTTTCTTGGATGGTCAAAATATACAATAGCAATATACAATAACAACACACACACACGCAGTACATACACACACACACACCACCATCATCATCATCATCATCATACACGAATACAATACATGGCTAGGAGTGCAAATAAAGTGCAGGTCATCCTTTCACGAAGCTTTCTTATCTATTAAGAACCCATAGCGTTCTATTATGCCCCCTTTTCACAGGATGGCGTCTTTTTGTACCTCCCTTGTGTAACCATAAAACTGGCCAGGACGCTCAATGGGCGCCTAAACACAGAAAAATCCTGTTTCTATGTAACTGCACCAGCGACCCTTGTACCTCCCTTGAACCACCAAAACTGCAATTTCCGGGCATGTTCATGTGTCGAGCTACGAGCGACCTGTGCGTCCACTGGGCCACTGCCTGCCTGCCTCGATCTATTTCGCGGCGACCATTGGCCAACCATGGTACATCCATTCTGCAACCGCGGCAATGCTTGTGCCTCCCTTCTTCCTCATTTGCGCCACCATTGAGCAATCAACCCCCTCGGCAACCTCTGTGCGAATGTTTTGGTCATGATCACAAATTAATGGCGATGTCTGAACATCCTTCGTACCACCTTTGAACGACCTAGACAACCATTCGGCCTCCGTTGAGCCTCCAACGGCGACCTGGCCAGTTTTATGTTTGCACAAGGGAGGCACAAAGGTCGCCATCCTGTGTAAAAGGGGCATTAGCAGTGCATTAAAGAGCATTATGGTCTCTTGTATTAGTGGATAAGAGAGCTTCGTGAAAGGATACCCTGACCCCATCCTATGAAGGAAAACCGCGGAAATGAGTGAACTTTTTAATGACAAATAGTGGCTGACAGGGTGGCCTGTAGCTATACGCCCCTGATAATCTCAATGATT
>JAUTBQ010155397.1:0-13388 GCA_032361185.1 Lepetodrilus ovalis | reverse complement strand
TCTCTCTCTCTCTCTCTCTCTCTCTCTCTCTCTCTCTCTCTCTCTCTCTCTCTCTCTCTCTCTCTCTCTCTCTAAACAAAATATCTGGTTGTGCGATTTTGATAGATTCTCTGTTATTCTATACGGCAAATAGTACGAAAAACTCCCGAAAAAAACTCCAGTTTCTAGACATATATAGTTGTATTAGCTTGGGTATTATCCAAAGCCCACCATTTATCCTATCACTAGATACGCATTTCGCCTTAATGTCTTCGTAACCGCAATCATTCGGGTAGGCCTACCTCTGACCTTGTATTTAAATGACAGGAACACCACAATATTTACCCAAATGTTAACTTGTATGCCAAAAATATAATTTGCCGTTGTAATATATATTAGACCCTATGCATATACACACTTATATAGAAATATTGGCTTATAAGTTATCGTAACTGGGTAGATTGCAGACCTTGGACTGCTGGTGGGATAACGGGTACAGGCTGTAGGCTTACTAAGTACACACGAAATAGTAGATAACGCTATAGGTCATTTACCTCCCGACAATCTGATATAGGTCAACTTCGGACAGATATATTATACCTGAAATTACCATTCAATTACCTCTTGGCATGCACAAGGCCAATCGGTTTGATAAGACTCTACTAACATGCTCTATTACAGGGTGTTATGTGTGTAAGTGTGTGATATCTGAGTGAATATATTTCTTACTCAGGCGAGTAGAGGCTAATCACTGTTCTAAATTTGACCGTCCCATTCAAGTGTAATTCCATCAGCTGGTAATATATAATAGCTTATTATCACTTAAAACTATGTACAGGACAGTAGCTAATTAGTTTAGCATAGTGGGCAGGTGAATGAAAATTACAAAATGATATTGCAAAATGTATGACTAGCTACGGCCTCCAGTAAGCTTATGAGAATAAGCTAAATGACGGTATGTTATATAAGATATACTTGTTCAGTAGGCTAATGCTTTATTATGATTTTAAAACATATTCATACCGAAAATAAATAGACACAGGATAAAACACAAGATATAGAGGACATAAACAACGGTATCAAGAGGCTCAAAGTGCTTCATCATCTTTTTCTGAATGTTAAAGCATTTCAAAGCAAGAGGAATGATTTCTACAAAAGACTAACATTTCAATATTGTTTTTCATAACGGGCGTCTACAGGTGAAGTCCCAAGGTCACGTGACACAGAGGGGAGAGGTTCACGTATTTATCATATAAAGTACGGAAGCTATATCAGCAATACGTGCCAAGTGTCTGTGCAAAGGTGAGGGCATATTTCGTGCTCCAAGTCTTCAAGTACTTACTATACCAGATAATCTGGCGTGTATCTCCAATGGACCCGTTAACCTTAATGCATGTTAGTTGTTATGTTAGTGATGCTGATGATAATAATACTACTATTACTACTACTACTACTAATAATAATAATAGCAGTAGTAGTAGTAGTAGTAGTAGTAGTAGTAGTAGTAGTAGTCCTACAATCGTTTCTCAAAACTCTCGTATCTACTACTAGACCATCTCGTGGCGATCTCTAATGCACATGGCGTTCGTGCACTTACAAGACCGCTATGGTCTAGTGGTGGATACGAGAGCTTCGAGAAACGATACCCAAGGCCGTAGCTAACTATTTTAGCATATGGGGCAGGGGCAATTGAATGAAAATTACAAAATGATATTGCAATTTATGAGAGAAATAATATAGTTGGGTGAAACGACTGCCCACCACCACCCCACTTCTCCATGGCTAGCTACGGCCCTGTAGTAGTAGTAGTAGTAGTAGTAGTAGTAGTAAGTAGTAGTAGTAGTAGTAGTAGTAGTAGTAATAGTAGTACATGTAGTAGTAATAATAATCATAATAATGGCTAATATTTTGCGCCAGATAAACCCCCTAAGGCATGATAAAAATGCTACATTATTATCCCCAGGCAATGGATCAGTGTTCATTCTCAACTCACTGGAGAGTATACAACCCAAGCTGTGTATATATAGGCCTACTCAACTATTAATTAAGAACCAGTGTCTTTATAGACATATACATTTCGTCAACATGCAGGATCTAAGAACTTGCAGACCAATAGAAAGGGCATCTTCTGTACTAACAGAACCTGCATTGCAACGGTGCAGACAGCACATCATTTCCGGAATCTTGATGCCGGGTGTTTGGCTCAGAAGCCCAACGTTCTATCATCGTGCTACCCTCCTCGAACCCCAGGGGTACTTATTACATTCAGGACTCATTCCATGTCATACCCCTGGCACACATCTAACGGGAAACTTGCGCAAACATCCAACCAATGAAATCATTTCCCCGATGAATTTGCTGTAAACCAAATAATAAAAAAATGAATATAAATCTAATGAAATAGATGTTAACGTTGTTGTATTTATAGCTCTTAGACTGTTTGCGCGAGTTTCTCTCTAGATGTTTGCCAGGGGTGTGACATGGAATTATTCCTGTTTGTAATAAGTACCTCTGTGGTTCGAGGATGGGTAGAGGCTTATATAGCCATAAACACATACAGTTCTATCATTAAATTTCTTATCATAACTGACACAAGCTGCAGGCTCACATTACAGGGGACAAGTCTTGGATTTGTTTTCCCAACATAGTGTGGCAAACAACGCCCCTGGATTCATGATATGCACTTTAGAACACAATAGCCTCGTTCAAGTAGCCTACCAGCATGATGCAATAACCAAAGTTTAACATTTCAATGTTTATTGAGCTGATGCGCTGTGGCATTGCACTTCGTAACCAATAATAAAAAAACATTTTAGATAGGCATGTATGCTTCTAATATATTGCAATGTTACTTGCATGAGAATCTATTCATAATTTGAGAAACGTCAACAAATTATAAGACTGTCAGTGATGCTGTCGTACACATACAAAGGGAGATAACTATTCTGCATAGGCAGCTTTGTAGATTACGATCCCCATGCATTTCTTGGTTGTGTTGTGGCCTTCTAAAAATACAGTATGCTCACACGTTTTGTGGCTTGTAAGTTCATGATAGGCTGAAACACAGTTAAGACAGCACATCCTAGCTAACATGACTACATCAGAAAGCTAAAGGTACATTATGTGCAAGGCCGTAGCTAGCCATGCGGCAGGGGTGGCAGCTACCCCTACTGTTTCACCCAACTATATTATTTCTCTCATTAATTGCAATATCACTTTGTAATTTTCATTTAACTGCCCACCTCCTATTGTAAAATAGTTAACTACAGCCCATTGATGTTGGTTCCTCGGAGCAGGTTCGAACTGGGATCATTTTAAACTGACGTCTGAAGAATTGTTCGTTCGTAATTATCATAGTGCTGTTTACACAAGGAAGGATAAAGTTTTCATACACTGTATACTTTATTACGGTATATAGATAATCACAGACTGTACATCACTGCATGTATAGATACATAGTCCACATAACAATACTCAAATATGTACAACTTTTCTTGTAGGAATGTATCAATAATTAAAATTTCATGATACAAGTTTCACATGAGGGTACTTTTGGACGGAAAACACACCAACAAGAAATGCTGTTTTTCTCTGGTGTTTTGTTTTTGTGAGGGGATGGTGAGCTTGCGGTCCCGAATATTGTTAATGAAAGATAGATAATGCATAAGTGAAATCAATTGCATTTTAAACATAAGTATACTTCAAATGCGTGTTTAAAACAAAATATTCCAATGTACACTGTATTAAAATACACCACAAAGTTATGGCACTCCCATGCGAAAGCCTTATAATAAAAAATCCATTTTCCATGAGTAGACACAATTTCTAGATATCCCTTTTAAAACCTATCACATGATCTCCGTTTAAAACTTATCACATGATCTATGTAAAATTTCGAAATTCTGGGGACGCTGGCTTTAAATGACGAGACGGTTGATTGGTCAGTTTGTGGCCATGTTAAGACGGCGCTGATACAAGCCCAGCTGGACCGTGGCCAAGAGTTTGACCTCCCACTGTACTTTCCAAAGGCTTGAACCCTAGTTCCTCAGTTGGGATTCCAAACATGCGCAACTTTGATTCGTAAGTCCTGAGCAGATCATTGTGTGCCTGAAAAAAAATAAAGTGGAAATTCAGAAAAGTGTATAATATAGTAAGATCCTGGTATCACGGTTTCTTCACTTACTGATCAACTTTTAACCAATACTGTATTCCTAATATATTATTTACAATGGATAATTGATCCAATCATCCACTTGGTTTGCCTACTGGTCAGATTTTAACAAAAGAGACGGTGTCTGATATAACAAGACCCGACTGTAGTAGTGTTTGAAATTTCTAAACTGCCTGTAAATGACAACTCTCGTCAGGTGCCAGTGTATTTCCTACTGAAGCTGAAAATATCCATGGCAGATTATCTTCTAGTATTTGGGAAGGTTTGGGTAGCATACTGGGCTGGGAGTGGTCATGTACAAATACTGACCACGGATGGTGTATTTACCTTGCATACTCTTGCCAATTCGTATTGAAGATCCTTGATGGCGCTGTTCTTAGAATCAAGCACATCCTGCAAGACAAATTAAATCATTAGCAATGGCCTACATTCAAATCCATACGAGTCTGAATTGAAAACTCCGACTAAGAACAAAAATGGGGCATTCACGAACTGGAAAACACAATTTTATTTTCCATATCCATTATATCGGAGCTAGATGCAAATCAATGCACCAGGATCCACAATTTCTATTTTAAAATTATTTTTAAAATTGGGGCTTAGATACCGCTTTCAAGATTCTTTCACTTATAGTTTGATGGATGATAAATGCATTGCCATGGTACAGGCGGCGCATCCTATCATGATCATGAAAGAAAGGTTAGCTAATCACAAACATTGATGCCAAGCTCACAGGGACAGGATTTGAAATTCTAAATGTTCTACTACTGCGCTACAAATCACCCCAACTTCACTATTAGGTCCCAATCATAAGAAGAACAAACAATAAAAGCAAACTATAAATGTACACACATTACAGGAATCAATATCAGCTTTAAATGCTGACACTGCCAGTGAATCAAAGTGAACCCAGATAAAAATAATAAAAAAAATATTTTAAAAATTAAAAAATAAATAAAAGTGTTTCTGTCTACTGACCTCCAATTTGCGAGTGACGACCGTGAGTGCCGTGGGGTCCAGGTTGGACGCGGACAGGACCTCGTTGAGCTGGGCCTCCTTCTTCTCCAGAGTGTCGGCCAGAGCGTTCAGCTTCTTCTCCAGCAGCAGGTTCTTGAAGTTGCTCTTCTGCTGCACCTCATGGATCGCCTTCACGAACTTACGATACAGGTCGTCACGCTCTTCTTGTGTCTGAAATAGAACATGAGTATTGTTTGTTGTTTATAGTAAAAATATCTTATTGCTTATTGCTAAGGCTTTTTAATTTTTAATGAGTTGGTTCACGGACCCACCAACCTAAAATTCTGGAAAATAAAAACAAAAATATATAAAAGAAATAGTAATTTTTTATTATTTTTTCTCTCACCAACAGTGACTAATTTAAGAATACTTTTTTTTACACTTATTTCTCTATGCTAAATATTAATTGAACACTAGATTACTAAATCTGTTTCATACACATGAGTCACAACACCAGAATCAAGTGATTGTTGAGCACTTTTTATTATTATTATTTTTTTCACCTCCTCTGACCAGTTTTAGCCTGAAAAAAAAGAGCTATGAGCCAACTTTAATATTAACAAAAAAAATAAAAAGCCTAAATAGTAATCCACACATGTTTAATAAAGCATGAGCAATTTTTAGATAATATTGGCGAATTGATATCAAATAAAACATAAAATTCTAATTTAGAATATACATTTTTAAACTAATGTTTGAGAGAGAAACCTAGAATTGTTTTACCTTCTGGAATCTTTGTTCCAATACTTCATGCTCCCACTTCAAAGCCTTGAAATCTTCCTCGGTCACTCGTAATCTGGCTTTGGTCATCTACAAGTATATACAATATTCACAATTACCTTCAAAGAATCAGATGCAAGTCAAATAGATTCAAGAAAGTTTAGATTACAAGAAAGGGGAGACAATCTTGATTACCTCCCCCTAATGCACACAAAATGTAATTTCAGTGAGAAACAAGCCCGAACTGCAAGTCCCAACCCACATCCAGGTAAAATAAACCGACTCTTGGATAAAGAAATAATCAACAGATTTCTGTGAATTTGCGTAAAATTGACATTATTGTAATTTTGATTAAATTGATACACATATTTCACCGAAAGTAAAGATTTTGACGTCATGTTTCTGATGAACTTTTACTAGGCCACTGACCCTCAATGTCTCTTTGTCCTTCTCGTAGTTGGCCAGCTGTTTGCGGAGTTCGTCCACCTCCTCACGCGCCTTCTGCAGCGGTTCCGTCAGCCGCTTGTTCTCCAAGATGACCTCCGCCATCTGCTTCTCCATCCTCTCCTCCTTCTTCTTCATGTCTTCCACTTGCTCCTGAGAGAGGAAGAAAGAGATAGAGAGAAGAAGCATTATAGGGAGGAATAAAACCAATGGCTCATGAACTCACCTGGTACTTTTGGATTCAAATGATCACACCGTTATGTAGATTTTATGCATGTTTCAATTATGAGATATAAAATTATCTTCAATATGAATTTGATGTCAGGGTTTAAAAGGTCTTTGTACTGTTGAACGCCAGATGCGAATTTTAAGTGACAAACTTGGCGATTTGAGTTTTTACTCAAGTTACAGCACTGAGTCAATGGAAGGAATCTCAGCAGGGCTCAACAGGCTTATCCATCTGCCTGGGACAGGTTTTATACACAGGCAGACAAGTGAAATAATACAGAATAACAAGCAAGTAGTTTCATGTCATACAGGACACAGGGACAAGTGCCTAAAAATTTTACCATATAGCCCTGCTGAGTAAAATCTCAAACTCAAGATTGTTTCACGAAATCGGGGTGAAGTCTGATCCACCCACCTTGAGTGTGTTGATGAGGGCGAGGTTGTTGAGAGTGATGTCGTTGTAGTAGTTCTTGATGTCGCTGAAGGCCTTCTCATGGTTCTTCATCAGCGTGTTGATCTGGCCGTTCTTCCTCTCCTCGATCTCGTGGATCTCCGTCTTCCTCCTGAGGTCCAGCTCGTCTCGCAGGGCCCGCATCTTCTTCTCGTACTTCGACTCAATCTCGCGCGCCTGCCGCTCAAAGTCTTGTCTCAGCTCAGTGATCTCTTCGTCGTGTTTCTGTGCGAGGATAAAAGTATGGTTATGTAATAGTTTGTAATTAAACAGTTCAGTCGTTCAAAGTGGTCGTGAAATAGTACAGGCACAGTATGTTTCCATTTAGGGAAGATCACTGTGAATACAGTGAGTGATTATGGAGTTTAACGTCGCTGCGGGAATCTTTCACCCATTTGCGACGACTGCAAATACAGGGCTCTAGACTAATATATGCCCAACGTACAGGGACAAATTTCACTGTGGGCAACCTATCTTTTAAAATATAGCGCCTTTGCAACTTGCCCTAGCCATGCGGGCAAGTAACTCAAATTAACGCAAGTCTGGAGCCCTGGGATACATCAAAAGAGTGTTTATATACAAAAGACAATTCTGCAAATTACAGATTTGACCACCATTAAAATTGGTCCTCTGAAGAAAGACCCCGCTTATTATTTTCTTAATTTCTAAAACTGCTCTATGTGATACGGAAAGTTGACTCCAACAAATAGAAAGTTGACCACTACATCAATTTTATTGAATTAGTGATTGATTAATCGATTGATTTAATTAAGTGTTTTTCATCGCAGTGGGAATATTTCACCTATATGCAACAATTTGACAACACCAACAATGGCTCTCCACATTCGTGGAGTTGCAAGACGGTGTTACAAGACGGAATTACAAGACAGTGTATTGATAACAGGGCGGCACCGCGACGTACCCGCTTCAGCCTCTTGATGACGTCCTCGTGCGCCATCTCCTGCTCCTTGAGCTCAACCTTCAGCGCCCGCCGGTCCTTCCTCAGGTCCAGCTCCTCCGACTGGTGAGTGTCTTCAGCCAGCTTCAGCGACACCGTGCTCTGTGCCTTCAGCTCTGAGATGTTGTTCTGGTGCTCGTACAGCAAGTGCTTCACCTTCTGCTTGTAAACCTGTATGTACAGAGAGAGTACCATTAGCCACAGTCACATGGACATTTTCAAAATTATTTAAGTTTATATTTATTTTATTTTAAAAAGATTTTTAAAAGATTTTAAAAAGCTTTAAAAAAGATTCTTTCGCTCATACTCCTTTTTTTTCTGAATTGGGGCTTAGAGCCCCTCTCAAGATTCTTTCGCTTATATCACAAGGTCAGTTTAACCCTCTCCCTGCTGCAGGCAACTGGAAATGCCCTAGAGAGCAGTGTCTGTGCCTATTCCAGCAGGGAGAGGGTTAAGGCAGACGGAAACCCACAACATTTGTTGTGTTGAATGTTGCAGTTAATATGCAAGCACTGGCTGGTACTGACAGACCAAGGTTGATATCTGTATATTGCCACTACAGACGGCGCATCCTATCAATATCGTGTCAGTAAGATAACTTTTGTGCACCTTGATGCCAGGTCTCTGGGACATATGATACATTGAAGGAGGTAAATTGAGCGTCAACTGATTTTGATATTGAGTTATTTCATACACTTTGATTTCAACTTACGAAATAAATCCATACATGTATGTAGTCAGACCCTATTGTATCGGTCTCTGTGATAATTGTTGCTCCGCTTACCAGTCAACTTTTACCGATACGGATGTCCTTCTATATACAAAATATCTTGATGAATGACTGATCCGACGATCCGGTTGTTTCGGTTACGGGTAAGATTTTAACAATAACAGAGGTGTCCAATATAATAGGATCTGACTGTATCTTGATTTTTACTTACTTAATATTTAACTTGATTTCAATTATTTTGATACATACTTTGATTTCGACTTGATGCCTCTCCTCTGCATCTTCCATTTCTCTGTCTTTGTTCCGGAGTTCCGCCTTTTTCTCCTCAAGCTGACGTTTTGTGATTTCCCAGAAAGTGTTGACTTTGTCTCGCTCCAACTGGAAATAGTTCCGCTCCTCCCTCTCGCGTTCCAGCTCGTCACGGAGACGAACAATGTGCTCTTCAAGCTGTAACGAAAAACAAATTCAAAATATGCACATTGATCCAATCAGGAATGGAAATTCTTAGCCCAGGCCATTTCTCCCAACATAGGCTAGTACAGATTCATATTTTTTACATACTTTTTATTTGCATCAATATTTGGGCTAGCAAGTTTTAAATGATCATTTAAAAATTACTACGGTATTCTCAATACTAGGGAATAATTACCAGGTAGTATAATTTCTGCATGAGTACTCTCTCATGGAAAGTTAGTGTTTACAGTATATATAAATACAAAAGCGTACTTGTTCTTTTGACATTTCCTCTGTAGAGATTCCATCGATAACGGTCGGTGACTTGGCCTTTCCAGATTTCTTTCCTTTTTTACCCTTCTTACCACTCTTCTTTTTCTTTGGCGGCTGAAAAATATTGAAATACATACAGTTGAACAGTGATGTGTTGTGAGATTGATGCATTACAAACATAATTAAGAAGGAATGACATTTAAAAATCTATTATTTGTATTCACAATATTCCGACTCAGGCTTGATTATTACCTTTAGTATTCTATAGTACTGTTAATGCTAGAAATAGCTCGGTTGATAAGTGCGATCAGTTGACCATACCTATATAAAAGTGTCTTATGGTCAGCATGGAGGGATAGAGGAATCTCGAACTAGTTTGTTACTGCCTTCACTATTGTAAGGTCAATGCTTTCTATTGTAGCGGGAGCCCAGTTACAACTATTGTAGTGCTACAAGAGCATCGTGCAACAGGCCCCAGATCTGCAGCTAGATAATATTCAATCAGAGTTTACTTCTGGAGTCCTCCTGACATTCGCTTCAAGTACTTGCTGTGCATGCACCTTGACCCAACACTCGCACCAGGAGCGTGATGAATTGAATACACCCCCAATGTCTGTGCAAAATATGACAGACAATTTATGACTGACATACTTTAGCAAATTGGTCAATGAGAATGTGGGGACGGGCGATTTTTTTTGGTCGCAATTTGAATCTAAAGTCAAGTAGATGAACTAAGAAATTCTAATTTTAAAAAAATGGCATAAAACCCTACAAATGTTGACGCATCTAGACACTAACCAAATAAGATTGGACTCAACTGTTCCACGTAAGTCAAATCTTTTATTACAACGAAATTAGGTGACACATTTCTCAGTTGAAAAATACAAATATTTGCAAGGATACTACAGTTATATTTTTAGCTATATTAACTGTATACAGGAATACAAAGCTTTTCTGTAATTACTGTGTGTCAATCTGACCCAAGGAATTACTTAACATCGAATGTAATAACCTACCATTTTGAAGTTTGTTGAGAGAAAACGTCAACACAACAATATGGAGTCTACTGTTGTCCACAGCAACACTGCCCGGATGTAGATTCTTCTCGTGAATATTATTATTTAACTAAATACGGAATTTATTATGTTTCATACTATATACATTTACATGATTTCAATCCAAAATATTTCTATTGATCTTATTAATAAAACAAAACAAGAAAGAAAATTAATAGTTCGTTCAAATCCGTTGGTCTCCGAGATCTTGAGCCAGACAACTCGGCCCGGGAGACAAATCGGCTCAGACAAGTCGGCCACTGGGCGAATATGTCGATATCACTGTTAGCATATTATGAGTAAACTGTGTAAATTTCGTCCGATATCTTATAGACAGAATTTATCACAGGCCTACTTAAAATTTAAAGTTAACTAATCTCACGATGTATAGGGCGACTTAGT
Organism: Lepetodrilus ovalis; assembly: GCA_032361185.1. Lineage (NCBI taxonomy): Eukaryota > Metazoa > Mollusca > Gastropoda > Lepetellida > Lepetodrilidae > Lepetodrilus > Lepetodrilus ovalis. The sequence goes on along the minus strand of JAUTBQ010155397.1, from coordinate 2,507 downwards.
CTGTCTCACAGACCCTGCTCTCTTATTACACCAATTTCAAATATCTCCTATGGACAAAAGCAAGTCTAGATTTTCTGCGGAACAGAGGTTAAAGAAATTCAGAGGCTCCTTTCACATACAGTAGAATTTATTTTAAATGATTTACGTTCATCCTCTGAGACTGTTGATAAAGGGTGATAAAGGGCGACTATAATTATGTGTGGATAAAGTATAAATAGCAAACTTCTAAATTATCCATGGCAAAGATTTGCATGCCATACAAAATAATATATTTCTTGAAAACAAAGGCATCACGTGACTTGTTTTTTTCCGCACCATTAGATATCAGCGCCTGAAGTAGCACGTACGTGCTGTAAAGTATTAGAAGCGTACACAAATCCAATGGAAAAATACATGAGCAACATTCTACATCGTCACATGATTGCCCGGCCAGGTAGGCGGCATAATGAAAGCAGGGGTAGAAGTGCCACGGGCCAATTTATGACAAATTAAAACCACTGTCGGGCATGTTAATTTATGGCGTGCCCTTTCCTCTCGATTTTCAATAAAGTCTGTTCCGTTTTTATAAAACTCCAATTTTCAGTAAGTCAGGACGTCAATTATCCAGTCAGCATACTATATAGTATTCAGTCCAATTTGAAACATCCCGGTACCCAGTGATTTCACGTAACGTAACGTGAAATGGGTACCGGGATGAATTTGAAACAACACCGGAATTTTTTGGCAGGCGCATTAATTAAAGTGTTGTTTTTCTTGGAATACAGCAATTTTGAATGTACTTATAGAACATTTAGAAACGTGAAATTTGAGTTTCTTGCCACTTTTAAGACAGGTGCATTTGATTAAAGTGAAATAATAACTCCTACAGAAAATGTTTGTGAAAAATGATAGAAAAGGTAAAGCATATTGTCTAAGTTACCTTGTTGGAAAAGGTTTATTAGAGTTTCATTATGTCAACAGATTAATAATGTAACCAGTAATTGCATAAATTGCACTCAATAATGGACTAAACCCTTTTCTAGCTGCCCCACTGTGTGCCGAGTTATCTGGGCCGATTTGTCCGCTGCCGATTTGTCCGACATTCAGCAAGATATTGAATCGTACGTAAAAGGTGCAAAATATAGAGCTTTCTTGAAAAGGATCTGCAGTCTTGTTTAGTGTAGATCGAATGCCCATTTGTTTTGTTTTATAAATGATAGCTCACCTTTTGCAACTGCAATACAGCAGACTATTGACATAACTGTATTTATACTTTTGACAAATAGGACAAATTAATAGTACTACTTACACTTGCAGAGTATAGACTATTATCTTCAATGTAGTCTCGAGTGATCCTGGACAGTCATCACATGTCCGGTATTGAACGTATCCGACATGACATCAGATCAGTTTCACATTCTTTCCAATGCTATTTTCAGAAAGATCTATTTATATTATGAACGTAACCAACACAAACATGAATTTATTGATCAGTTCAAAAACTTAACGTTAAACGTAAGGTGAGCATACAATATTATTTAATTTTAGTTTCATATTTTTATTATGCGAAAATTGATAATATTTATCATGTTGATGTAAAAAGATAAACGTGACAGGGTAGACCTATCCTTTCCTGAAGCTCTATTATGCACTAAGAGACCAAAGCGCTCTCTTTGCCGATATGTAAAGAGAGCGCCGTGGTCTCTTAGTGAATCATATTTAAGAGAGCTCTGTGAAAGGATACCCATAATGATAGCCAATAACAATAATTATGTTGGGTATTACTAATACTCAACATAATATTTGATTGAACATTATCCATTATAGGCATTCCAATGATTGTTTATTGCCCAACGGTGTTGCTAAATCCAGCCCTGGATATTTTATACCACACAAATCGTACACAAGCGAATGTTTTGTCCGTATTGTTTAGTTGCTGTTTACATTTCAATAATAACTGAAAAAGAAATTAATACGCCTTTGCAAGTCTACATTTGTATTGTTTTTAATAATTTAAGAATAAATGTTCATAAAAGTATTTAATTTAATATTATTTCATATAGCATATATCTAAATAATAATATCTAGATACTATTATTACAATTATTCAAAGTCCTGTAGATCTCTGCCAATATTGAATTATATAATCAAATTAAATCAAGTAATAGTTGACACTATTTGCATAAATTATAATAGTTATCAGCTGGTTATAGGCCTATATATTGGATTTGTGTATATGCGTGCGCATGCATGTTTACATGCATACTATCACAGTTTATTGGCCTGGATAATGGCCAAACGAATTTCTGTCTGAGACTATTTACGTTTCATTTGTACACCCAAAAGTTGTTATTTACTAGTATACTAAGTTCCCAACAATTGGTATGTATAATAAATTTCGTATTTTATAATAATTATTAGTCCTGACTATTGACTAATAATTATCGTATCATGTATTCATGATATATGAAGCAATCGTAGTTCTTTCGTCGTACCCATTTGAGAGTTATGTCCCCTTGCGTTAATAT
>JAUTBQ010155386.1:0-13390 GCA_032361185.1 Lepetodrilus ovalis | reverse complement strand
GCTGAACACGCGAAACCCCTCGTAGTGTGACAGCGTGTAACACAGACTGTTGTGTTCTCGCTGTCAGGAGAGCATGAATCCAGTAGGGAGATGCGACATTCATGATGCAGTCAACGCCCCCATCTATCCGGACGGTTGTTCCCGGTTTAATTGTGCGAATAACTTTCCAGATGTCCGAGTTATTTTGCATTAAGGAAGACCAATGTATGTTTCCCAGTAAAAACATGCAGATAGTGAGGGAACTGGAAATCTGAAGTCCGGATAAACGAGGGTCCACTGTATTGCTTTGTTCAGCTATATATACATTTCATATGAAAGTATTCTTATATAAACTTCTGTCCTATTTCTTTATGTCACGCAGCTGTATTGGATTACGCAGTTCAAACAGCAAGAACAAAATATTTAGCTATAAAAAAACTTGTTTTTGGTGATTTTCATCCGCTGTTGGCGTTGAATGAAAACATAAAAGTGTAAAATCTAGTAACATTTATCAGCATGTGAAACTTGTTCCTTGTTTAGCTAAACAATCTTGCTTGGTGTGTGCATTGGGATTTAACAGTTAATATTTCAGTGGCCATGCTCCCAAAGCTATTGTGTACATAATGACATTAAGTCTGCATGGAGGAAAATGTTATGGGAGCCCGAAAGAGTCGAATTTCGCTCCACAACATCATTAATTATGAAATGGAATCGGGAACATTTCTAGATGTTCTTGTATGTTGCTGGCGGGTCTTGCAGATGTCATTCTCATGCACTGGATTGAAGCTACCAGTAGAGTCCATAATTTTCTGTACTAGAGGTGTGTTCCATCTCGTGCGAACTGCTCTTGTAAAAAATAACATTCAAACTTCCAATCACGGATTTGAAAAATGGTTTTAACACACATTCTTCATGGCAATATATCTGCCAATAGTACCTTTAGAATACTGAAAATATCTTCATTGAAATTTGCAAATGCTCCCAGTTTCAAGTAGACAGAAAAACGAGGATTATTTTTATTAATTTTTATTTGCTGTATTTTGTCATGATTTCCTATTACAAGATCAGTTATTTTGATGCATAAAATACAATAGTCACCTTCGGCCTGTTCATTGGCTACAAATATAGTTGACCTTGCACCCCACCAACCAATGCTGGTGACCTCGTAATATTTATAACACAAACAACACAAGGAATTCATACAACATAGGAATTCATACACACATTAACTTAAAATCATTCTTTCTTTGTACACAGAACTCAGTGATTCGATAAATATGTACAGCAACTTTCCAAGCATTTTAGCTTTCAAACAGTCTTGAAGACTAACTTTCATAATCAAACATGTTTAATATTATCTACAAAATTTTGTATATTATGATACTTTCAGTATTGAATTCAGAGTTAAACCGATCAGACAACTTTGAGCAAAGACCACGAGGTCAGCTAAGATATTAAAAATTTCTAACAAAATATATTTTGTAATCAAGGCATACATCATCTCACAGTGACTCGAGTAAACTTTTCAAATGACTTACGGTAATTTCACAACGGAAATATAAAAGTTGTCTTTCACACTGATAGCATATCGATGACCTTGGCAAACCTAACATTTCACGAAAGGAAAATAAAATCATAAAAAGTCAACTACATAGTGGCTTACAACAAAATATGAAATACAGCATACTAAATCCAATCGGAGAAATCTTGACCAATTCTGAAAATAACAATATCTTGGGTTGCATAAAACATAGATATTTGACATGGAGAGAATAAAATATCCGTAATGTATAACAATCAATTTAATAAATAAAATCCTGGGATCCCAATTCTAGAAGAATCTTGATGTATTAACATGTCACGGGTCTAGAGCATGACGACCAATGCACTGCCGTTGCCATGTCGTGACAGGTTGCATGAACGACCCCTGGGAACAATATTAAACTGTATCGAGTGAATAACACAGCTGTTCATTCTTCATGAATGGGTCCCATATGTTTAACAGTATCACCGCTAAAACCACTCTAAAAGCAATCACATCAGGCCTGGAATCAATCGTCAATAGTTACTATAGTACAGACCGCGCCATGGTTTCCATGGCAACAAACATTGGTGATTAAGTAATATTTTGCAACAATCAATCAATCGATCAACAATGCAGCAATTCATACCTATTCATTCACACCAGAATATACCTGCCATGCTGTGACGGAAAAAAACACAATACTTATTGGTGGTGGAGAAAGTAAACAGGAGAAAACATTATTATGGCATCCTACAAACAATAGTAGGGAAAACAATAAAACAATCTTGTCAACCGACGATTATGTACTAGTCTGCAAATTGGTGCCAAAAATGAGTTTCAATGTTGTTTTGTGGGAGATGAAAGTTATGGTATAACTTGCTTTCAGATATTTTGACAAGTGCAACGTGATGCATTTCCATAGTGGAAATATGTCTTTATAAACAAGCTACTTACGGTAAAATAATTATTTTTCCATAATGTCTTCACCTTAAAACCAATGTCACCGTCACCGTCACACATGCAAGCATGCCAGATTATATATCTGATCCAGGAAGACTGACCGACAAACACACACACACATGGTGGATAAATTAACATCGTCAACACTGTATATAGCAATCCAACTTTGTACAATGAACAGTCTTGCTCATTTTGACATCAGCACTCTCACACTGTATCTAAATACATATCTACATAAAGAAAAATGTTTGCTCAGAATGTCAATAAAAATACATTTGCCTTAAAAAAATACTGGTGACGGGTTTATGCAGTGATCGCAATGACAGTGATGTACATGTTCGATTAAATAGCTGTAGAACTCATATGCATTGATATGAATGGTATGGGGATGGAGGGTCGGGGGGAGACAAACCAAAGGCAAACATGTTTGTGCACAAGGCTGTCCTCTTCACGAAGAAAGCTCAAACTAAATACTTGGTAGAGGAAGGTGCGACAATTAAGACTTTTTTGGTGCAATAATAATATATACTCGACAAAATTATTTAAGGAGCAGTAGCCTTTTTGGACACCTAAATTTAGCTTTGTATTATTTTACAACAAATATCTTCCAGATGGCGGCAGGCTGCAGACACTCTTCAAGAACGTGTAGACACAATGGAAGAACAGCACCAGATTCCCCAGATCGAGTTACAAAATTTGGTAAAATGCTTCACAACAAAATATCTGCTGGTCCTTAATTTATTTTGTTGAGTATATCTTTTTGGAATCCATGCCATCATACTTCTATACCCTTAAATATTTTTTGCAATAATGATAAGAATGCATTTGAATATACATAAATCGCACGTGAAGATTACATACCATAATATTCACAAGTAGATATATAGGTGAGGATGAACAGATGATCCCCAAGCCTGTATCACACTGGCACAATTAAAGAATTATCACAAATGTCCATTACAAGCTCGACCGATCAGTGCCAGTCAAACTACCATGCATGCATCACATTTGACTAAGAGATACTGGAAACTTGAATAAAATCGATGTTCTGGTTCATTCTCAGGACAGCTGTATTGCCCTTGTTCATTTGCAGGACATCTGTATTGCCCTGGTTCATTCGCAGGACAGCTGTATTACCCTGGTTCATTTGCAGGACAGCTGTATTGCCCTGGTTCAATCGCAGGACAGCTATATTGCCTGGGTTCATGTGCAGGATAGATGAATTCTATCATGAGAACAGCTGTATTGTCCTGGTTCATTTGCAGGACATCTGTATTGCCCTGGTTCATTTGCAGGACAACTGTATTGTCCTGGTTCATTCTCAGGACAGCTGTATTGCCCTGGTTCATTCTCAGGACCGCTGTATTATTGTTGCAGGACAGCTGTATTGCCTGGGTTCATGTGCAGGATAGCTGAATTCTCTCATGACCAGAACAGCTGTATGGTTCTGGTTAATACCCAAGGTAACTGTACGTTCCCTGGATGATACCAAGGACAGCTGTATGTACCCTGGTTCATTGCCCAGAGCAGCTGTATACATGTACCATTAGGAATGTAGTGTATATATATACAGGAGAAAAAGGATTTGAAGATCAGATACATAGATGAGAGGACACAGCTTCAATGCCACACAGTGGGTTCATCTTATGGTGGGGACACACTATTGTGGGTTTACACTACAGACTATTTACATACTCTTTACCTTAATTAACAGAGGGCATTTAACTTGTAACCAAACTGCATATGAGAAAAATAACTAGTCTTGTGCTTAAAATTTAGATCCTTGGTTATTCATCAGCAGAGAAACATCTTTGTAGAAAGTATCTCAGTAAATATTGTGTAGCTGAATTTGATTGATTTTTGGATAACAAAAAGACTAAATTAAACATGCATTCATTATGTTGACTTGAATAAATTAGTTGAAATGTGAAACACAAAAACTTGTAGTTTTGCTCAAAGATTTGTTCCAACACATTAAGACCAAGAACTGTTCCATTGGTGTATGAAGTCACACCATAGTAAAATATAACAAAGTACACCAAAATAGTCGTCAATCACAGCAACCATTTCACAACGCATCATTGGTAGTTTAGTGCACAACTTAATTTAATGTAAATATTGTTGTGTTGAGCAAATGAGCCATGTCTTGTGCAAACTTTAATATTGTCCTAAAAACAAATAAAAAGTATGTTGTAAGAAGTAATCTTCAGTGGGACGTTTCACTATTTGGCATTCAGCTTAGAATACAGGTATTAACTAGAACACATCATAGTGGCACTTCTCATTAATAGACTATACATGTAACCAGCAATTATAGATAGGCTCAATGTCAGTAATCTCGCATAGCATTTATTGACAGACATCGCTAGAATATACCAATTAAGTACAATGAAAATTTGAATCGTTAGGATAGGTCTGATGAATAGCACAATTTCAGTGGGTATAGTCAAGCATTCACCAAGCCATTGCATTGGATAAGCTTACTGCAAACAATTCAATAAGATAAGTTATTACCTAATAAGTAACTGAATACATACTGAGTATCCAAATATGACCAGACTTGTCAAGTGATGTTCACATATGTTCATTCAATAAGCCATTCATAATGAGATTTTTATGGGCCATTTAGGTCAATATGTGAAATCGAAATTGTAGCAATACATTCAAATTATATGTAGATATGTCTGGAGATATCAAATGTTCTCTATTGACAATATTTAAAGCAAGCAGACCATCGTAACATATTCTGACCTTAACCTCAGGAACCCAAGATTGATTGCCAATCAACAATATAGACAATATCACTTGAAATTTGGTCATCAAGTTGCAGGAATCAATAACCTCTACACATTGAGATTCAGCTGTTTCGTTTCGACAAATATGGTCACCACAGATGTTGAAGTTCTTGAAGCAAGAGTCCTTTTGTCATGACTTTAAAAATCGTGCTACATTAAGGGTGTTGGGATCATTTACCCACGTGTAAAATCGTAAATACGGCTAAAGCTACAAGGATTGGCAAAGATGATGACTGAAGATACCATGACTGATTCTCAAACATTACGAAGACCAGAATACTGATATTGGAAATGTTGACGATTGCAAAGTACAAAGAACAAATTTTGATTTATGTAGGACTTGAGACATATATACAAGAGTATTTTATCATGAACAGGTGCTTGTAATATATCATATTTTCCTATTTGTGAACAATATTTACCTATACAAATATATTGTCACTACAATGAAACTTGGAAGCAACAAAGGACTGTCAGGAATATTAGAATATTAGAGGAACTTAACAAAACACATACAGTGTACTATGGGCAAGGGTTTTACTGTAATCACCCAACACGAGGAAATGTATCAGCTTTTAAAGTCTTCTAAACTATCATGGATTGATACAATTCAATTGTCACTTGCGAGCAAATTACCAGGAAGCAAACTGAATATATTTTCTATGTGAAAAGAATAAAATACAATGAAAAACACTCGGAATTAATACATACCATACAACCTTTGTGACCTGACTGCCATTACTTTGCGACAGTATTAGTTTCTAAGTTCTACTCTGGAAACAAAATGGACCAATTAATGGATGGACTAATTAACCATCAAGTCTGCATTAACATCATCCACCAACTTTGACAAACAAAATATATATTCATTACCCTCCTGAATGAAGATACCATAAAAAAAATATTAATTTGTGTGATGTTGGAAAGACTACTTACATCCTTGCATAGTAAGAAAGCATCTACGTAGGGCGAATGAAGTACCAATTATCAACCAGTCTTTTGTAGTTGTAATGCATAGAGATGCAAGTCTTGACAAGTAACACACACACACACACACACACACACACGCATGCACACACACACAAATCATATTTGGCTCTGCATGCTACTCCAATTCATGAAAATGCACACAAAAGTATATCATCGAAAAAGTAATATGATATTAATTGGTTAGCTTATTATTTTGTGACATCCAATTGAAATTGTTGAGTAAAATTGTGTTATATTGACTTCTACATTTGAAATAGAAAAAGAAATTCGGCCATAATAAAAAATCCCAAACTTTAGAATATAACATTGACCAGCCCCGCCCACTACCCGTCTCCAAAAGTATATACACACCATGGGTTAGGAAATATTCTCTCTCCATTACATTCAATTCGGAGCACGTGTTATCACAGGATGATTCATATAATGAGACATACAAAAGCTTGTTCACAATAGGGTCTATTTGGGGATACGTTTTGGGGCAGGAACAAATGTTTTGAATAATCATAAAGCTTTCATATTCATAATACTCATACACAGTGCTGTAATTATTGCAATGTTGAATGTATGAAGTATATCGTTCCATTCACACGAAATCAAACTAATCAGTGACATATATATATATATATACATCAAGAACACAAGATTAAGATATCCTCATACGAGTAAATTCCATGTAGTAAAGCTCTTGTCAATCCCAGAATAAAGTAGTGACAGCCTGCTAGAAGCAGAAGCTGTATATGGTATGGTAAGCAATTGTGGTTTATAGTTGTATGATGCACAAAAAAACAACAGTAATCGTTGATATTGCAGTACTTGACTTGACGACTTGACCTGCATAACCCAAGACTAGAGCAATCCTGAGATGACAACAAATGTACAGCCAGACCTGATAATGGCCTCCTAGCATATAGGATAAGTTTTCAAACTGCTAAGGTGGTGAACATTCTCATGGAGGAAAATCTTGTAAATGCAAATGTGGCTCATGCAAGTCAGGCATTACTGAATGAATGAACTTGGAAATGATTAGTTAGGATACAGCAATAATAAGATTATTCAATTAAAACACTCTTTTTAAAAATGAATTAAGCATCTAAAAGTTACAAATATTAATATTTCTTGATAGAATAGGTAGTATTTGTTCTCTGTTACATAAAGAAAAATACAAATCAATATATCAGGAGTTGTGAGATATTCAACATTGATTTCCTGTTAAATATGAAAACTAGACATTCCCAGCTTACTTTCTATTTCAATGAATCAATTTAAATCATAATAGGTTAAAATAAAACAACACATTCCTACCCAAAGTAACTGCTGGATAAGCTTAGAATTCAGTGAAGAGTTTGGCATTTACATACAAAATATATTTATATACATACAGATATCGACAAATATACAAAACTATCTTGGCCTTGTTGCACAACATAACCTCTGCTGTAGGCTATTGTTAGCTAGCTCTTGTCTGAAATCTTGAAGTCATCTTTGTGGCATAGTTCCTACAGTTGTGACCAGTGATGATATCGACGACGTGCTAGATAACCACACAAGCAGGCAGATGTTTCACCCTGATCTCGCTAAGTTAAGAATACTTCTCGTGCAAAACTATCTCCGCGCCCCAAAGTGTCATTGAGCACATGCATGAGAAAATGTACACAATAGTAAAACCGATAAAAATAAACAATGATAAACAAGCACTTAGGCGAAATGTTTTCAAGAAAGGACATGACTAGCATTTGTGATGTGAGACAACATGAGGTTTTCAAACTGAATGAGGGGTGTGAACATGAATTGGTATCGAGATTGATCACGAAGACTAAAACATTTTGAACCTATAATCAACTTGACCATTCATAATTATGTCAAATTTTAGAATATTTTCTACGTTCAATCTATAAATATTATCCTAAAAGCAAATTGTATTTGTGGTCTTGCTTGTTTAATGTATGTTTTCATTAAAAACCATATTGTCAAATACTGATAATAATATCATAATTATTGCAGAATAACAATAATTTTGTTTAGTTCTGTTCCATATTAATCAAAAGCATGCAGACAGCACCATCAATAAATCTACAATGAATATTTAGAAGGAAATTATAGGATAGAACGCTTAATGGGATTGTGCATAAAATAAATCCTAATAAAACGATAAAAACACACACTGACACACACACTGACACATACACACACATACACACATTTCAATAGCTTCTGCAGCTCAATTTGTATGCGATTCTTTATCAACATTTATGTTTATGACATTGTTAATATTATGCTGGATTAATATTCAAGAAACATGAAATATCTAAAGCATTCTAGTGTTTTATCTAAATCTTATGTTCATATAGAAAATAATGATATTTTTCCTTAAAATAAATTTATTAAATTTAATATCAATTAAGATGTGCAAGATATTATATGAAAATTATGAAAATATTATTAATTAGTTCAAATAAAAGACATGGAAGTTAACATGCAGAACAAATTCTTTGTCTATATTCAATGATTAACATAATCAGGTTTTGTTTGTGTTATGAGCTAGTACATAATAGAATATAAGCTACAACTACATTCAAAAAGCTGTATTTTGGGGCAAATTTGATTATTCAGACATGTGCAACAATTATGAAACTTAACCATTGAATAATACATACAACTTCAATATTTCAATACATACGGGAAAAGATTATTACTGAAAACTTTAAATTATCAAACTAATTCTAATTCATATTTAACATAATACTAACAATAAATCTGCTTGATACAATAAAATAACTATTACATTAAATATATTATTTTCCAAAACATTTCGTATTGAGATAATACTAGCCAGACATTCATGTTCTTTCTCAGACGGTTGTAATTTCATTACTTATTCCATGTTATTTAAGCTTAATATCTAAAATAGACTTCTAAACAAAGGAGAACAATGACATCCACCATAAGCACTTCAGGATATATATAACCATATTCTGGTTGGATCAAGCTATACCTAATGATAACAACATGACAACTGGGCTCCATTTAGTATCACATGACTAAGATCCGAGATGACGAAAATTTCCTTGTGATAAAACAAGAACTTTTGCAGCTAGAGTATTATCAGACTCAATCTGCTTCAATAATATATCTATACATTGCAAACTGAACAAAACAACAGAGCATAATAAAGGCATGGAATCAAAAGCCAATAGATGATGCTTGCAGGTCACTGACGATGATTACGCTGATGACGACGGTGATGAATAATGCACTGATAATGAATGACGACGTCGATGATAACGAAAAATATAGTACATTGATGGAAATGTCGATTCATCAGTGAGCTTCATTCATAGCCACCGATCACTGAGATCTAAATGCCAACGATGAGCCCACTTGACGGCGATGATGACAGCGACGATGACAGCGATGACACAGTCAGAGAGATGTAAAACGGCTGATGATGACTAGTCCTGGTCGCCTTGATAAACCAGGCCTAGCTTGACGTCAGTCAGAGTCAGATTTGGGTTTGTAGTTCAAGTGGTAGTTTCCTGAAATGCCCAAATCAAAACTTCTTAATACAATTGAAAGGAAAGATAAATATAGAAGCAAGACATTGCCATCAAAACAAGAAAAATAAATTAACAACTTTCACTACAATCAATATTTTATCATGAAGTATCTTCAAACTTTATTACATATGACTCGCATACTCATAAAAAAACAGACTTCCAACTAAAGATAATATTGGCATTCGTTTTCCTGTACTGTAGCACAGTGACTACTCATCCTACCCCTGAAGTTGTTCAATGAGCGAGTGAGTGAATATGGAGTTTAACGTCGCTGCGGAAATCTTTCACCCATTTGCGACGAGTTGTTCAATGAAGTTGTTCGTTATGTACAAGAGAAATTGTACTGTCTACCTGCAGTCTTGTTAAATAAATACACTGAAATGTATTACTGAAAATGGGCCAGCGGCCTTGCATGCAATAAAGAACTGAAGAGAAACCAACAGCTGCCACCTATCGTGAGTGAGTGAGTGAATATGGAGTTTAACATCGCTGCAGGATTCTTTCACCCATTCGCAACAAACCTACCGAGAGAGAGATCGACATTTCCCAGCCCTCAACACCAACGTACCTTGCATGGCGTCCATGGAGTTCTCCTTACAGTCGTATGCCTTGTGTGTGGAGGAGCCACAGTTGTAACAGCCCTGCACCTTGAGTTTGACCGGGGGCTCGGGGTTGTTGCCGACATTATGCTGGATGCTCCGGTACATGCCGCCTGGCACCATCTGCTGCTGCTGCGGTGCCGCCTGTGGCGCCGCGGGGTGGTGCACGTGGTGGAAGCTGGCCGCGTGGCTGTTGACGTACATCTCGTGGTTCAGGCCGTTGGGATAGTTTGGCGGAGGTACGTGGTGGCCGTAGGCCTGCAGGTTGGAGAAGTGCGGGATCATGCCGTTCTGGTAGAACCCGTAGTACGGCGGATACGGCATGGTGCCGTACGGATGCTGGTAGCCCGCGGCGGTGGTGGTGGTGGTCACGCTGTTGTTGCAGTGGCAGCCACAGGAGCTGCACTGAGCGTGATTGGACGTGGATCCGGCGTATGGCGTGAACGTGGACGTGGAAGTCAATGGAGTGTTGGACGCCGTGCTGGGACCGTGAATCATCTGCAGCGGCGAGTCGCTTCCCGAGTGTATGGACTCGGGCGGAGTCCCCGTGGGGTTCGGCATCTGGAGGGGCACTCCGTTGGCAGGGGGCGGCGGCTTGACACCGATGTTGGCGGCCCCAGGGTTCAGCCCGGGGGCCAGGGGCGGGTTACCTCCCTGGGATAACGTCACGGTCGTGGCACTGGAAATATTGGTAAGCACAGATCTAGGGGTAGGCACAGGCACATTGGGGCGCGTCATGACATTGAGGCTGAAAGGGGGCACGACTCTCTGGGAACTGCCCTCATTGTTAGCATTGTACGTCGTGTTGTTGTTGAGATTGACTGGAGTCATGGGAAGATCTGATCGCACTCCACTGTGGTAGTACATCAAGACTGGTTTCATGTGACCCTCTGGCGGCATGTTGATGACGTTCTTGTTGTGAAGACCGATGTTCGTGTGGGCCGGAGACGGCTTGAAATGCCGTACAAGGTGCGAGTGCGACGAGAAGAACGCAGAGCGCGGGAAATTCGTCGAAGCTCCAGGACTAGGGTTTGGGTCGGACTGATACCCATTATACGCGGTAGACACAGCCTGCCCACCGACTACAGGAAATAGTTCCGGCTTGGTGTCAGGATACATGTTGAGTGGCGACGGTTGTCTCACGACATTGCCCTTCATGTCATCGAGGACAGGGGGATGGGGCTGCGGTTGCCCGGACCGGGGTTGGAGGAGTGCGGTACGATGTGGGAACGCCTTTCTCCTGCCATCTGGGTACTGCTTCTCAATCTCACTACCGTTTGATTTTTCTGAAGTAAATAGTGTTCCATAAATACACCAATCATTCATCTCATACATTAACAAAATGGATACTGTAAATCAAAACTTAAATGAATTTAACGACTTGCTCTTAGACGTTAACATTTAATTTGCTAATATTTTGTTGATGTAGGTATATGGACCAGCTCGCTGACATTTTACGATGCTAATAGGTTGAATAACAGTTCAATAATTAACAAATGTACATAAGATCTTCAGCATTATTTTGAGGGGCAGATTGGGATTGAATTATTGCTTTACGTCGCAGCGGGAATATCTCACCCATAGGCGACGACAGATTGTGATAATGTTTGAACAATTCTCACATACGTGAATACCGTACTGTATCATATATGCAAGCATGTCTTCTACCAAATACACATGCAACGCTGAATACCTTTCTCGTTATCGTCTGATCCGGAGCTGTCGGTCTTCGTCCTCAGTCTGGGGTTGCTGTATATCTGGGTGGGGCTGGGTGGGGCGCTGGACACCTCAGAGTCCGGTGGGGAGGTGTCCGTCACCTCTGGCAGCATGGGTGGGGCGGGCTGAGCAAAGAGGACAGTCCTGGGGTACAGTGTGGGGGACATGTACATGTGGGTGGGTGGGGCGTGGCTCCAGTGCAGACTGTTAGGGGAGGCGGGGGACAGTGGGGCGCCCACAGAGTTGTTTCCATCAACCAGACCGTTCATCGACTTCTCTCTGAAAGGAAGTCGTTAATTCATAAACATTTTGCATTTCAAAAAAATTAATATTTTAATTGGGGTTTTACAGTACGCTTTCAAGGTTATTTCAATTGCATCATGGCTTCTCAGTTTATGGCACGAGATAACCCACATTATTCATAGCGCTGAACGTTGCAGTAAACCTTGAGTTTCATCTGGTACTGATGGTCCAAGAAATTTTGCATTTCACTCGTGTGTATTAATTTACACCAATGACTGCAGAATGATTCATGAACTCAACTATATCCATATAAAATATCTAAATAATCGCTTTCAACAAAGTGATTGATTGAATGCTTTACATTGCTACAGGAATATGGCACTAATACAAATGTCTTATCAATCAGTGTACTCTTCTAATTGACCCAGCAACACCAAGAACACAACACTCAACATGTGAAATATACTCCACAATTCAGTGCAGGTTCAGAAGTTGTGACATCACTAAACAGTGCGCAATATGCATGCCGAACTGCCTACATTCCTCACTTCAGCTGTGTTCTTGATGTTTTATTATTAAAACATTTTTGGTGCTGACGTGCATGTGCATAGAATACTTGACTACTCTCAAGTGCCCAAAATAAATGAAGCCATAGCATTAATCCCAAACATATTAATGGCTCTATTAAGATGAAAATCCTTCTATGGAATACGGCCCTACTCATTATTTGAAATGAGTTAATATAGATTGGATTGATTGATTGATTGAATTATTGCTTTACATTGCAGCGGGAATATCTCACCCATAGCTGATGACAGTTAACCAATATATCCATCTGCACCAATTGTGATACACCCAATACAGGGTAGAATTTAGTTGACTTGAAGATATCTTTACTGGACAATACATTGTCATACAGTCGACCACCGTTTATCCGGACGATTGTGTTCCAGGTAAAATCGTCCGGGTAACTGAATTTCCGGTTATCTGAATTTGGCAAGAGTTACCCCCCTTTCATGTAAATTAATA
>JAUTBQ010155375.1:0-13390 GCA_032361185.1 Lepetodrilus ovalis | reverse complement strand
GGTGGAAATCCAGACTAGTCAAGCAGTACATATGCATGCAAGTCATGATATTAGTGAAAGATTCTAGAAAGTGACTTTAAACCCCAAATTAAAAAAAATAAAAAAAATATAAAAAAATAAAAATAAAAATAAAAATAAAAAAAAGAATTCTCGTTATAAAAGTCAAGAACTATTCATACATTCATTTATTCATTCTTTCTTTTGTTCATTTGTTCATTCATTCCTTCCCTATACAAATCTACCACTCTGCCTACAGGTCGGAGGTGATCAAGGTGATGACACAGCTAGGTAACTCCACGGTCAACTCTGTCTGGGAAGCATGTGCTAGTGCTAAGGAACGGACAAAACCCACCCAGACCACGCCCAGGTGAGACCATCGTCTACTGCTACCAGCATAAGCTGCAGCTATATTTTACGAGTGCTTCATTTACTCTCCGCTCTCCCTTCCTCGTCCATCCTGTTGATTTACCTTTCCTTGATTTACGTTAATTGACGTTTCCTCCATGTTGTTTCAGAGAGGAGAAGGAGAGATGGGTCAAGGCGAAGTACGAAATGAAGGACCTCTTACCACCACTTCCTTACGTCGACATCCCTATCAACCAGGTACACTAACACCCGTAATGTCCAGTTTACGTGGGAACAACCTGTACTTGTACACAATTCTCGAACACAATCAGAAAATAGATCTGATTTATTGAAAATCCAAGAAAAACCTGGTTTGTTGGTTTTATTGTACATGCACTACAATGGGAATCTGTTGATAAATTTACCATTTTCCTGTGGATATGTAAATACAGAATGTATTTTTTCAGCAACTGATTGATGCCTTGGTTCGCGAAGACATCCGGAACATCGTCATAATCCTGGGTCATGGCGTCCCAGACGACATCAACGCCCCCTACAGCAAGGATGACGGACGGACGGCGTTACACATAGCAGCAGCTCTCGGCAACGTGGTCTTCGTACAGTTGCTGTTATGGGTGAGTCATTGTAGATAGTGCATGTCTTTTAGAGAATTTCACCTAAAATCTAAATCTATAACATAGTTTGTATTTTTGGTGCTGGAAATTGATCAATGGTAAATACTTAGGAGCAATAGGTCATTGGATAGATGCGGTATGAGTGTTAGCAGAAGTTACTTTTCCAATGCTATCAACTTTGGTGCTGGGAATTGATCAATGGTAAATACTTTGGGGCAATAGGTCATTGGATAGATGCGGTATGAGTGTTAGCAGAAGTTACTGTTCCAATGCTATCAACAGGCTGCACTGTCTGTAGCGTTGTAGTGCAGTTGTCACCCTGGCTCCCTATACCAGCCAGTGCTTGCAGGTCTACAACCAGCGCTACAGGTGTCGCAGGGTACCTCATGTTGTCAACTGACAAACAGTGATATGGTCTTGAAGGTTACTCTAAACTCAATTATTAAAGTAATAATACAGCAAGAAATATATGTATATCCACACTGATGTTTCAGAACAATGCCAGTGTAAAGGTGGTAGACCACGAGGGGAGGAACGCGCTGTGGTACGCGAAGAGTTCAGGATCGACGGAGTGTGTGGACCTTCTAGTGAACAATGGGTGCCCCGAACACCCCACGTTACCTCGGAGAAGGGGTAGCTCACAGCCCTCGGGCAAAAATGATGTTTTTGACAAATTACCAGCAAGTGTGATCTAAGTAATTGCCATAGATGAGAACCGGGAACAAGTATTTAGTATTCAAGGAATAACGAGCAGTCCCATCCCTGTCTGTCTGTGTGGGAGTCTGTAGGGTCTGGCCACACGGCCGTCGTCACGACGATTCGGTGCTGCTTCTTCGGCCACGATGCATTTCCATGTCGACAGTACACATCAGCTTCCATGGCAACAATTCATCATTTTTCCATGGTCTAGCTTGAGTTAGTTTGACAAACGAGTTGAGTGTCACAGAGCTAGAGATCACTGCCCTTGACGATGACGAAACCACGTGGATGTGCAATGAAGGGGACCGTCGTCACTGCCAAATGACACGACTGCCGACATCACCCTTGTGACATGTCGGGGGAACCTATGCTATCCAAGCATACCCAAACCAAAATGTGGGCTCCCAATGAGACTGTCGCTATGGTAACAGTGTTGTTGCTACCAACTACAAGTTGTACAATGTTGTGATAAGGAAACAGTGTAAAGCATTCATAACGAAGATGTGCAATCATATCTTGTATTATTAATTAAGCTTGAAAGTTCTAGGCATGCTTTTCTATAAATGGTCATGTTTACTGCTTTATACACAAATGGCATGCACTATTTAACAAAACATTTCAGGTTAATATTTAACTTGTCAATACATGGAAGATGCCTATAGAATATGAAAGAATTGTTTTCAATAAATATATCTTATGCTGTAGGAAACATTGTGCATTATCTTCTGTGGAAAATATATAAGTTTACTGATACAAGTAACATTTAGGTATTTTGATATATTTAGTGGTATAATTTAGCAATGTCATTCTTATATCAGTAATTTCAGTAACTTTTATATGCCATGCATGTACTCACAAACATATGATATAGCCTGATATATTGAGCCGGCCATTAACTATTCACAGGGTATTATTTTTAAGATGGGCATAAGCACATAATACTTAAACTAATTGATGCATCATGTTATCTCAACATGCTTGTTCATATACCAAGACTTCACTGATGTTAGCCAGCCCCCCACCTGTCAACACACAGTGTATGGGTATTCGTGTCGTTGACTAATGAAATCCTCCAGTCACTCTGTCATGTTAATAGTTACATCTCTTTTCTTCAATTCAGCATTATCTTACCCATTCTTTGCTCTGTACAGAATTCTGTTGCTCTGTATAAAATTAACTGTTTATTCGCTGTTGGTGAGTGATGTAGTTGGACTATAGACATTGGGTGTACGTTTTACAAGTGCTATTAAAGGCAGCCGACGGTTGACGTTGATTACAATTGTGTTTAATTTCCTGAGCTTGCCAGGTTTTATTTGTTATCATTCGTTTTGACATTGCATCTCTGCTGTAGATGTTAAATCATATCATGAATATCGGCTAGATTCAAGTTGATAAGTGACAGGCTAGTCATGCATTTGCAGCAATGGAAAGGATTTTTTCTTCATTTTTGTAGAATCATGGTCATTTATCTTTATTTTAAGCAAGCTTCTAGTGTCCAGTATAAATGCAGACATTTTGTTTCAGAGCATTTTGTAATGATATAGTAGACTAAAGTAAGAATAACTTTATCATATCTGATGAAGTGTTATTTTTTTGGGCGTTTAAAATGTATTCCCATCAACTTACCAATAATGCTATCTAATGGATGGAGTAGTGATCGAACAACTTACAAATATTTTCTTACAAATATTCAGATAAAACATCTGTCAAGTAATAGTTTATTTGTTTCAATGGTAAGTATAAACCTTTAACTAAGATTCTTTTGATAAATAATTAGATTTGAATGTAAAGTTATCACCCCAATCTTGTTCACACATCCACTTGAAGTAGACTTGATTGCTTTTGGCCAATTATTAACATAAGTTCTATGGTAAATAGCATTTCTCATTTAGCAACATTTTGCTTCATCAGATATGCCATCAGAGATCACTACGAAGATATACATGTATATCATAACACAGAATGTTAGGTTGTATTTCAAAATCTTTACATATTTTTTCTCATATTTCATTGCAGCCAGTTTTTCCCCAAACAGTTTACCTTAGTTTCATCCTAATAGAACAGTTGACCATACCTACATTGTGGAACCGAACACTCAATGGTCATTAGAGATTTCCCTTCGGATTTCTCTGGATCAAATTCATCACAAACACTTGAAACAGGTTTTTGTCCAATTCCCATGTGCCACATGAATAGCTCCCTTTCATTTATTTTCATCTGGACCCAGTACCACAGAACAATCGTAGCACTACAAGAGTCGTAACTCCTATATGTTAACATAGTTACGACTCTACAATACGATCGGTCTGTGGAACAAGGGCCTCCTTTCTACACCTATTACCAATGCACTCTTAACTAACGTAACCAGATTAATCTTAGGAAATTATCAGTGTAAAATCTGAAGTAAAAGTTATCTTCTGAACCTAGCAGCTACTGAATGGTCTATGTTATGAGATTATGCGGAAGTAAAGCATCTTAAAATCCAACTGTAATTGCTGATGAATTCTTCTTTCAAGATACTTCTGTGAATGTAGAATATTATATGTTCAATACAGTGTCCCCTCAATATAAAACGGTTCGATACACAACAGATTCGGATATAAGGTGGGGTCAGACGTGGATCCCATTTTAAATTTTGTTATTTTCCTGTACTATCTTATAAGGCGGGTACTATAAGGAGGGGAGAGGGGGTGGGGGTGTGTGTCATGGACCCCAACTTGAGCGTTATATCGAGGGGACACTACTTGCATCTACGCACATTTTCTGTGAAGGATTTCATTGAATTGCTGGTTTTTCTTAGAATATTTCTTGTTATCATTAAAACGTACACATACTTTAATTAAGTATATTTTGTAGTAGTATAGGCTATTATTTCTAGTTAGATTGACCGTGCTATGCAAAGCAGTTAATTCTCAGGGAAGTAATATAGACTTCAATATGGAAACGAAACCTGCCGTTAGTTTTACTGACAAATAAATGGTTATGTATTTAGGTTTGATTTGATTATGTTAAAGCAATCTTTCACCAGCAGTCTGTATCATTCTAGTTAGTGTTCAGAAAGTTTAAATAAATAAAAATAAATAAAAGGCCAATGATGGAAAATGTGTAATCCACATAGTTTCTTTTTAATCATTTACCAGCTATCATAGAAACCAGACATAGTTTACATACATGATCTCAGATATATTAATGGCATGTGAAAAACAAGAATTAATTCAACTTGCATCTGAATTTGATAATTATGTAATAGTACAAGATTTCCAGCCACCCTCCACAAAACATATAGTTATCTCCCTTTGACCATGCATATTCCATGTATTGTGACACCCCGTGTACTGCAATGTATTGTCAGTTATGCCAACTGAGTTACACCCCTATAAGTAAATGTACCTCATTTCATAGTAGTGTAATATAGACCCATAAGAAGTCTTATTTATTTATGTGCCATTTATCATTGAAAAAACACTGGCAAAGCCCTCTGTGCAATCATTGTTATGCCGAAATATTTTTTTGTTTGTCAAATATGTAAATACTGTTGTAGTTGTATATAGATTTTAGTGTGCATGTGGCTCATTTTAGATGAATCCGTTTTAGTAAACCTACCCGATCTCAATATGAGATGAGTGCTATCTGTGACCTTTCAGAGGTCAATTCATACATTCATGGTATAGCACTACAACCAGTTTCCATTTTGTCCAGATAGCTTTAACGATTTTACAAACCTTTTCTTTTTATGCTTTTCAGACATAAGTAGCAGTTGATAGATATATGGAAATTATTTTTTCTTCTTGAAGTTATGAGATGCATTTAGCATATTTTGAATGTGAAGTGAACAAGTTATATTTTTGAATTATTCAGACATTTAAATCATAGTTAATAACATTTGTTTCATAAATGGGAATTATTAGTTAATATGGACATACAGTACGGTATGTATTAATATAGAGAAATTATGAATCTGCTTTCATTGTGGTATTTTGAAAGTAATCCTGTAATCTGTATTTAGTTGTTGAACACTTCATTAGTACATGTAGTTCATGGTTATGCTACAGCAAATAGTTCTTTCAACCATATGTACAATAAATATCCAATAAAAACTTTGCACATTCTATTTAATCATATAACTCCCAAATTGTGAAGAATAACCCATATGATTATTACTTCACAATGTAAAAGATAGGCTTGTATCACTTTTTCAGTAAAGGACAAAAGTGTTTCAGTTCAATTTTACAGTTTACTAACTAAGTTATCTTGTAAAGTTTTATTAACGACTACCCAACTGTACAAATGTGTACATTTGCCGCAAGTGTTGTACTGAGTTTATAGATTACATCATTTTCTGCCTGCCAAAGTTGTGACCCATTTCTAGTTGAGTTCTGAGTGCATGTACTGAATTACTTGTATCTCGGTGAGATAACACTACAAGCTGTATCCATACCCAGTAAGCTGGGACCCTGAAAACAGTTGACATCAGTTGAAGGCATTCTACAATCTGGGAGTTTCAATGTCGGCTTTGTGTAGATATTTTATACAACCAGGGGCTGATGTACAAATAAACAATACAACAAAAGTGGAAAATAATTTGACTTCTGTTTTTTTTTCTTCACCAACATGCACTGCAGACAGAAAAACTTGCTCAGCTTCCTTGGAGTAAATATAAGTTGTTTGTTGAGTGTTGGATAAATCCCATCCTCGCACCACATTGGTACTTAATTCCGTTCCAATCTCACTTCAAATGGTACGACATGAGGTGAGAAGGAACAGAAGTTCATTAACGACACCTGTCCCTGTTGGATGTGAAACTGTCGGTAAAGTGCTTGTTAATCTGGACGAATCCACTTGTCCACCTGTAGATACTAGAGGTGCGTTCAGGCTGCACTACATTTCTATACGAAGTAGCCGTTCAGCCAATACATACCTTGTATCTTGTTCTACATTTTACTCTTGGTTATCCATGCTGTTTTCATTTTCTTGCTTATCTAATTAGTAATTGTATTAAGATAGTAGTCGTCGCCTATGGGTGCAATATTCCTGCCGCGATGTAAAGCAATAGTTCAATCAATCAATGTAGTACTACTTTTTACTTCAGCTTGCCAGCCAGTAGTGTTTTGTAATAAATAGTAGGAAAACCCAATCGTTCAGCCAGCCCTAGTGGGTGTAGTAGCATAGAGAAATGTAGCGCAGCCTGAACACAGCCCTGCCATATGGTGTGAGGATGGATTCATCTTGATCCTATCTTGTCTCCTAAAGATGTTGTAGGACTCCTAAAACTGATTCAAACTCTTCGTAGTCTGATATTGTTTGATTTTTCCCTCCAGACAATATCACATTTTTCCATATGATCAAGAGATGTCATGGTAGAGCAGACTGCTGTTGTATTGTAAATAAATGACAGTCACACATCTACATGGCAAAACTTTATTCTATCCAATGAACATGAAACAAAAATTCTGTTTAGGATATGCATACATTTTTAAAGTGAATACAGTGCCCCCTCGATATAAGGTTGTTTGATACAGAGCGGATTCGGATATAAGGCTGGGTCAGATGTGGACCCCATTTATATTTTTTGTTATTTACCTGCACTATTATATAAGGCCTGTCATGGACCCCAAATACAGCCTTATATAGAGGGGACACTGTATATAGATAAATAAATAAAGTTTCTTTAAAAGAAACCCACACACTCAACATTGCATTCATAAGTGTTTTATGAAGTTGTGTGATACATCATGTATACACTGGTATATAGATGCAATTGTAAGACAGCTATTAAGATGATTAAGATCTTATAGTTTTACTGTAATAATCATTGTTCTTGATGTTACATATGGCTTCCTGTTGTAAACTGACAAGCCGTATACAAGATACATGTATTGACTTTAACAACTAAAAAATAAAATGTAAAACAAAATAAAATAAATATTTAAAAAAAATATATTTGTAAATAAATAAATAAATAAATAAATAAATAAATAAATAAATAAATAAATAAAAATAAGAACACCTAAAATTAACATAAATAATTTTTTAAATGCAAAAAGAAATGACATTGCAAATCATAAAATGGCTATGACTTGTCATCTACATTGTAGATGGTATGGAGGATATTATGTAGGTTCTCAATGGCGATAACTACGTGGAGTGCTTGTTTAACAACTCGTTATGTATTGATCCTCCTGCAGCGTAACCACAGGCAGTCTCTGGCCAATTAACCTGTATCTGTGTCTGTGGACAATCGCTGTGAAGTCATGTGTGATGGATGTGATAATTGCTGTGACGTAATCACCGGGGTTACCAGGCATCACATCGTTCAATGAGAACAAACGTCTTGTACCTTGACATCCCAGACCACTCCCTCCATATGTCACCATCTGTCATCACGTCACCACGTCGCCGTGTATGTCTCAAGGACATTGAATGATGAGATGATGCTAGAGTCTGTTGGTGCTCAAACTTGTACTGTCTTCATATTGGAGGAACACAGATATTTCTTTGTTTCACTACAGGAATACCATAAGCCAGCTCAGAGTTTCAAATATATATGTAGAAGATGCATATGCATGTCAAAGGTGAAAACAAATTTAGTATAATTATTATAACATTATTGATATGCTTATCATAACCACCAGAATACTTCATAATTGTAACAAACATGTAATGCAAAATAGATGATAAGCATGCATTATTAGCACTACAGCATCTCAGAGTTGTTGTTTATATGCTTTGACCTTTGACATGTGCATGCATATTTTGTGCATATTTGAAACTCCACGCTGGCTTGTCCCCTAACTCCTGACTCTGTCTATGATGACTACTGAAGTTGTGTCGCTTTCTTCCATGATGAATCATATTATTTACTAATATATCGACTATTTTCCTGCCTTTGGTGGATGTATGGAAGCAAAGGCCATGTGTCTCAGAGGATGTCCAATAATATGACCATCTGAAAGCAAATATTCGACACACATTCAATATTTGATATTATGGTTATATTTAACCTCCTCTGTGCTGGGGACAACTGTAGGTGCCCTATGTACCAACACATATAAATAATGCACTAGAGAAGGTAAATCAAATGGATAAGTGCTCAGGAATTCCACGTCTCGTACAACATGACACTTTTCAATTTATTCTCGCGTGGACCATCGCCTGACACAGGATTCGTAAGAACAATCGTGTGGCTATCATGATTTGATCATAGTCAATTCCTTTCCCAGTTTTTCATGATCCACACGGGAGGTATTAGATGGACCTTAACGTTTTCTTATCTCCATGTTTGGCAGCTAAATAGTCTGCTGTGATATGAACTGTGGTGGTCTGGCCAATCAGACAACCGCCTCCTACAACATGGACAAAGATATCTGTCTCCTCCTGGGCTTGGAGTAAGCTTGTTGACGGCCTTGCCTCCACGGGTACATGGGGTAGGAGATAGCACTGTGGTAGCACCGTGGGACTACAAACCTGAAAGTTTGAGTTTGAGTTATTGGTGTGGAGCATTCCAACCACATAGTGCTGTCTCTTTTGTGAATGGCAGAGATCAGATTCATGGAGAATGGATCCAAATGCAAAGCAGATCTGCGATATTGGTAAGATGCACTGTCTGTAGAGTGGCACTACAGTTATCATCCTTGGTCTGTCAGTACCATCTGGTACTCGCTGGTTTACTGCAACATTCAGCACTACGGATGTTGTGGGTTTCCTCCTGCTCTAAACTGACAAGTCGTGATGTTAATGAAAGATTCTAGAATGCAACTATAAACCTCATTACTAGAACAGATCCACATGCAAAGAATGGATCCATATGTATAAAATAGATAGGCAAAAGAACAGATTGATATTCAGAAAACAAATTCATATTCAGAGAACATAACAGGTCCACATACGATATAGAAACTATTTGGATGCTGAGCATTATTGTTTTTTTAATCATCTAAAATATACATGTTTCTTGTGGGTCTTATGTAGTCACTGGAGGCTTTCTTCCCAACATAAGCATGCTACCACTGTAAAGTGACTGGAATGGTGTTAAATCCCAAAGCACACTCACACACTAATCATTTATGTGTTTCTGTAATTTGTTTTCTATTCTGGGCTTGTGTTGTGGTCATCTAACGACCACTGACCAATGACCACTCCAGAGTAAAGGTAATGAGATGCTAATTGACATCTTCCACCTTCAAGTGTTGCGTACCTGGATCACGCTCGTTAGCGATGTCAGTTCAGGTGAGAAGCAGTAGCCTTATGGAGGCAGAGGAAGTCAAGCACAGGGGCTTTGGAGCGGACGTGATAATCAGGAGAGCTAAGATCCTGGCCCAATCTCCTGATGAGCTAGCGGTTTGCTTGAAATAAACACTTAGGTGTGACGATCATGTTTGGAAACATACAAGCTTGTCAAATGACTGCCATTCACTTTAAACATATTTATTTTGTTAGCGTAAATATGGACAAGTAGGGGGATGGGATCGATGGGCAATTTGAAGACAGCTCCTCCACATATTGCAAGATAAGAAACATGGCTTTAAAAGAATTGATTTTTTTTCTCTGATGTTATATGGAGCTTTCCTATGTGCCCAATACTTAAAACATGTTTTTGAAAAAAACATATGACCATACAAAAATTTACCTTAACATAATCATTTATAAATATTTCACTGAGATTGTGGCAGCAAATATTTGGTTCTTCAATTGTACACTGACATATGTTATGGCTATAAACCTGCAATTGTAAGTCAATGTATAAAGCAACATATTAAAACATGTACAACACGTTATATATATGTTGATATTGATAATGTTGTTAATGCAATTTCTATTGGATTGTGCAACTTTCTATAATATGAATTATGAAGCTATTCCGGTGAGGAATTTTGCATTTGACCACAATACATGGAATTAACACAGTGTGATTCCATTTTTGAAAGGTTTGAAGTTAATACATTATGTGTCAGGTCAGCTGATCACCTCTGGATGTATTTCCTCCTCTTTCCTTGTCTCCCTCACCCGGCCTCCCTCCCTGGGTCCACACCCCCACCCACCCTACAGGTCCAATCTCCACCCTGCCCCAAGGCCATTCCTCATCCTGCCAATCTCCACCCTGCCCCGAAGCCAATCTCCACCCGGCCCCCACGCCAATCTCCACCCTGCCACTTGGATGAGGAAGGCTGGTAGCATTCCTCTCTTGCCGAGACTGTTGTCCAGTCACCTCCAACACTCTCGCTCTTTTGAGATGGAGGATGAAAAGAATGACCCGCCTTTTATCTTCATTCAGGACAGGTATTTTTACCTGTCACGGTCGCTCGCCTGCTTGACAAACGAGATGGACTCTCCCCCCCACCCCTCTCTTCCCTCCCCTACTTCAAGTGGGATAAACTTCAAGGAATGATTTCGGCTAATCCTCCTAACGTCTCGACCAGCCCAATCGTGGCAGACATCAAAGCGAAGCATGCTGGACTTAAGAAAGACAAATTACATGTTTATGTTCGATACAAACCAATCAGGGAGGGAATAGACTGTTAACACATGGATCCGGGCTCCATTAAATCTTCATCAATTCCGATCACATGGAAACATTATCTGTCAGGGCCAGGATTTGTTTTGAGGAAGTAAAAGTGGCGAATGTTATCACTGCAGCCTGATGTATTTACTCATGGAATTGTTTGTTTTGAGACAATGCAAAAGGTGACATCAGCCTGTCATTGGCCTCAATTACTTGTTTTCCAGGGGTGTACATGAATGCAGTTATTGATATCGTAATGTTGTGTGCTGGCAGCTGTGCACCATCTCCACCATACTTATGACTTGTCTCATGTGGGTAAAACATTGCTGCTGCAGAATTAACCCTCTCCCTGCTGCAGACAACTGGAGATGCCCTAAAGAGCTGTGCATTATCCAGCAGGGAGAGAGTTAAACAATAACTTGCTCACTCCTACTAGTATGACGACTAATGGCACAACTGACCATGTTGTCCATATTATAATCTGCCAGTGGTGATCAGGTGTATGCTCAAACTAGGATTATTGAAATCCCAATCAAATATTCATCGACAGCTTTCTCTATGTTATCTAGTACAGCATCTTTGAGAATCGATGGGACAACTAAAAGCATTGCGATGTCTGAGCTGTCTATTTCCTGTGCATAAACAAATTAAGTTCAGTTTACTCCAAAGCATGTGCATTAAGAATTGACTATGTTTACAATGTGTTGCAGATTATCCATTGTGTATGCTCCAAATGGCGGCCATAGGCAAATATTCAATAATGAATGGCTCAATATGAAGGTCAATTGGTTGGATTGAACGATTGTATTCTCACCATCATTGTGGCATCCTTTGTCGAGCTGTGTGCAGTTTCCATCCATACAAGGAGTTCTATTGAGAATACTATAATATAACATATAATATAACATACACACAGTCCAAATGTGTATGTATACATGCCTGCCCAGATACACGCACGCACGGACGCACGCACACGCGCACGCACACACACACGTTTTGTGAGATATTAGTATATCAGAATTAAATCGTCCTATAAATCATTGCTCCGTTGTAACTGAAACTGTATTCAATACATATATGAATAGCATGATTTAAAAAAACAATCTGATACAGAGAGAACTATATGTAATTCAGACAATTATTTTCTAATAGCTTATAAATATTTATTGATGATATATGTTGTAAGTCGCATAACATGTTGCATTATGGATGTCGAGCATTATCATATTGTAATGCACGTATCATATTGCAGTATGGATGTTGATCATATCTGTATTACTAATTATTAGCAATGCGATATGTATTGACCTTTGAGAATATTTATATTAGATACTGCTCGTTACTGCTCGTTACTCATAGGTGACAGGTGTCAAACTCGCAATCACCTGACTTCGTGATGAATCACTGCTCAATGAGAGGGGAGGTACTGGATGTATTCGCAGTATCATAATACATGTAGTGCAATGGTAGAACGTTTGTACTTCAGAGACACAAGTCCTGGGTTTAATTCCCGTCCTGGGAGCCTGGCATCAATGTTTGCAAAAGTTAACTTTCTGATGCGATATCAAATGTATGTACCTGTCTAAAACTGAATAAAAACTGAAATAAAAAATAAAATAAAAAAGATTATGATGCGATCATAATGGGATGTGCTGTCTGTACTATGGCAACACAGTTATTGTCCTTGGTCTATTAATACGAGCCAGTTCTCGCAGGTTTACTGCAACATTCAGCGCTATGTTTTGTTCACAAATCCATGAAATCTATATATAATAAACATTTGAACTTTAGTATGAAATTGTACTCAGAAACTGTTGTAATCTGGTTGTGAAAGTTATCATTAAAAAAACAGTCAGAGGAGGAGTTGTCAGTACTGTCACAGTGGCGTTAGCATCCTTGGTTAGTCAGTACCAGCCAGTGTTTCCAGGTTAGTCAGTACCAGGTTAGTCAGTACCAGCCAGTGTTCCCAAGTTAGTCAGCACCAGCCAGTGTTCCCAGGTTAGTCAGTACCAGCCAGTGTTTCCAGGTTAGTCAGTACCAGGTTAGTCAGTACCAGCCAGTGTTCCCAGGTTAGTCAGTACCAGTCAGTGTTCACAGGTTAGTCAGTACCAGCCAGTGTTCACAGGTTAGTCAGTACCAGCCAGTGTTCCCAGGTTAGTCAGTACCAGCCAGTGTTTCCAGGTTAGTCAGTACCAGGTTAGTCAGTACCAGC
>JAUTBQ010155364.1:0-13391 GCA_032361185.1 Lepetodrilus ovalis | reverse complement strand
ATTGTTCTTTCAGAATATGTAATAACCCCGATAGTGACCATTTTTCCCTATGCAAGTATGATCTTGCCCCTTTAATATTAAACACAATATAAGCAAATATGACGAAAGGGTACCTTATAAATGTGGGTGTTTTGTTCTAATATACGCACCGATGTACACTGTGTTCTATTTTACAATTTAGCCCTCGTCCACTCGTAATAGTCAAATGAGTTCGTACTTTTTTCCATTACGTCACATCACCATGTGTTCGTTCCTATTGTAGACTGTCCTGCTGGTAGATTCGGAAGTAACTGTGGCAAGGAGTGTCATTGTAAGGACCAATCAGAGAGCTGCGACAGCATCCTGGGCACGTGCAAGAGCGGCTGCGCAGCTGGATGGAATGAGTACGACTGTCAAACACGTAAGTACTTTGCGCATCCTCCTCGTCACAGCTTGCGACAATCTCAACCAATGACAGCACTGGGAATGTGTTTTTTTATCCATTTGTCCAAAGAATCTGAAGTGTGCATAGTTATTAAGAGATAAATGGCGAACAAACTCATATTAAAAGGAAAGTAAGACTATAATTATCATATTTGATAGCACTCTGTGTTCGCATGCGAAACAATTACCGTAAATCACACTTCAAACTTTATTCTTTTCCCATAGATATTTCCCCCGAGACTAATCTACAGCAAAGTGTTGCCATATCCCGGCAATATAGACATTAACTGACTTTCCCTGTTTAATGCTACAAAACGTGCACATATGTGCTTCTCGTGGTGTCTCCTGTAATCGTATTATACCTCGTAGTGGCACTCTGTGGGCTCTTAATTTAGAGTTTGAACGCGCTACCAGAAATCGATTGATTCAGTTTGACCCAAATGTCAGAAAAAATGAGTCCGTAGAATGTTCGTATTAAGCCCCAGAAGGACCCATGCTTGAAAAACACAGTGGCATCATCTTGACTCCAAATTGTGTAACAATCCAGTGGACTCGTAAAAATAATGGCACGAAAATTGATCCTGCACGTGGAACTGGCAATGATAATAATGTTAAATTAAAAAGAAAAAGCAAGCGAGACAGTACAGTCTGGCTATCTATACGGGCAGCGGTCACAATCTCGCTAAATTAAATCTAAATATTTTGAAAGGACATGGCAGAGTTCTTGACAACATCACCGAGTTGACGTCGGCTTATTACTTCAAGACAGCGGGAGTGGAATCAAGGACCGGTTGATTACTAGCGAGGTGATACGTTAAGACCTGAATTACGAGATCTGTGTTCAGATATGCAGCAGGAACAACCAATAACGTAAAATCTGTGTCCAGTGCATCTGGTGGATGCTGTAGGGGAGCCAGCTCCCAGCTCATAAAGATACCCATCTCCAGATGTAATACAATTATCATCACCGTTCTTGGGCCTCCATTGAGTCATAAGTGTGATAATGGCCGAGCCCGCTCGTGTGATTTACTCTGATCTGCTCTGATTGAATGTAATCACAACTCTGCTGGTTCCAGCGTGCCATAAATCTCACTTTAAACAATAACATGCTAATTTTCTGGAACCACTTGTTCTGTGCAATTTTAGCTTTGAATTTGAATTCGATTTGTCCTGACCTTTATTGGAAGACATTGTCTTTTGACCAGGAAATTCCTTTCTAATACAATTTAGTTTTCTCACTTTTTCAAAAGGAAAATCTAAAACTTAAACATGTCTAAACTTGAATGTCTTTGCGTTATAAATTGGACAAGGATTATTCTATTTTCACAAGTAACCAAAGTTCCTAATAGCGTGCTGTTCAATGTAATTTGAAATGCATCGTATCTTATACGTACTATTAAGTCTATTGAACATTTAATTTTAACTTTATCCAACACCGGAGGCTCACGTTAAGTAATTATAATATAACATGGCAAGCACGTTCCTAAATGTGTGTTAACATTGCAACTGCAAGTAGTTTTTCGTTCAGTTCTACCTCTTGAGTCAAGACATTCCTGTTTGTAAATAGCCGCAGTCGTTGGTTTTCTCAATTCAAATACTAGCGTTGTTCTGGTGGATGACTCGCCTAATTGAAATCAGTCTAGTTCGGATTCCTTTCCGTACAGAAGACCAGCCAGTGTAGACGTTGATCAGGATTCCGGAATTACTTCTGTCTGCCATGGACCTATACTAACAGACGTGTCCCGTAGTTAACTCCATAATCTCCGACAATAACGCCCGTATACGGACGTCACGTGGCTGTGTTCTTAAGGCGATGGATGTTTGAAGACCATATTATATTGAGGAAATGTCGGACATCTCATTTTCCAAGTGCATTTAGTTGGCGTAGACATGAGAGAGAAGTTATACCTCGTATCTGTATAAAAGGCGATGGCGTTTGAAAGTGACTTAGGCATCTGTCTGCTTGTAAAACTTTCGTATATAAAGATACATTAACACTATTGCAGATAATAACTAGCTGCCATAGTTTCAGAGGGAGAAAGTTAAGCAATTGTAACCATACCAATAATACTGATTGCATTATATTTAAATAATTGTGAAAGGAACAACTGAAAATAGTAATAATTTGGGACAAAAACGAGCAGGTATACAATACGAGCCAAAAAATATTTACTTTGATATATAAACGTTTTCAGATCACTGAAATTGATTTATTTTGGCGATACAATACCGGACGCTGATAAACGGTTACGAAATGTTCAGCTTACAAAGCATTTCCTTGGCTATTCCCTCGAGATGTTCAGAAAATTGACGCTTGATTAGCTTCACGTTCTAACCCCAGTTCACGTTCTAACCCCGGTCCAAGTGTCGAAATTGTCCAGATATACAGACATTTAAACGCTGGACGCTAATACTCCCAGAGGAAATTACCGCGTCAACGATAATGGAGGAATCCAGCTTTAAACTGGACGGATGTGAGAGTCAGTTCTGGACGTTATGCCGTTAATCCTGCCGGTGTAAGCTGTCTGTAAGCCGAGACGTCTGGGGAACCGGTCTTCATGAGCTGATAATTGTATACGCTCCCCATAGCCATTTAATAGTCGCTTTAGTTATGCGCCATCATCACAGTCCCGCCAAGCAGACCACGTATCTTACGTCAGGCCGCCAGAACGAGCAGGATGTATTTACTTACATGTATATGATCACTACAGTATATAATTATTGCACGCAACGTGAACGTTATGACTCCATTGGTATTTGACACCATCGCTGATAATGGTCCTTCTAATGACACATGCGTTCATGATTCTGATAATAACTGTGATAAATCGCATTAGCATAGCAATACTACAGAGTAACTGGTCGTGTTAATAACAGGCGTACTGAAAATATATGACGAAGTATCGATTTGTATGAATTATTACACTAGTTGCATCATACAGATACTAGCTATATGATGACGTAACTATTAGTATAAGCGGTTCCTATTGCAAATGTATCGTGAGGTTATCGATGGTAAATAGGTGAAAAGTTCAGGTATACCGTAGGTTTTATAGATGTACGGGTGCCAAATGATCGAGTAACTGTATACTATAAGTATACGAATACTAAGTAATCGAGTGACTATTTGTATTATAGGAATACGGGTGCTAAATGATCGAGTAACTGATAATATATTATAGGTATACGAATACTAAGTCATTTGAGTAATTATTTGTATTGTAGGTATACGGATTCAATATGATGAACAGATTGCAGCTATTACGCGTAAGCGAGTGGAGTTCTTTTGCATCCCAAGTTTCAATTGAACTTTGTCACCGTCCTTCCTCCACAATGGAACGCTAACACATTACCAATGCTCATTTATTTCTCGCACGATACAGCTGTCCACCGGCATCGGTCCCCTAATAGGGACCACCATCTCCTGATTATGTTGTAGACTGCCCTTCAGTGTCTGTCCCTGGGGAGTTCTAAGTAAAGTCTATACAGTAAGACAGTCGATTAATCTTTCTATCAGCTCGGAGCGGGTGACTGTATTGAGTTTACCAAATCTGTAGTTGATGTATTATTTTGCCCCGTGGTTCTAGTTAAACACTACCAGCCAGCGTCGGCGGCAGCAGGTTTGCAATAATATCCTACCGTCAGCTAGAGAAATGTCTATTTTATTTTCAGATTTCTGCAAGGGCGTACCTTGTGTTCGATTTAATTGAAACAGAATGATTTGTTTCGTGTATAGAATGTTCACGTAGGTCTATATTTGTACTGTTACATCCGAGATTCTTACGAGTTTTGAAAGGCAATACTTGTGTTGAAAACAAAACCATATGCTTCCTCTCCCAATAGCTTACAAGTAATCAATTATATTCACTTGACATTTTCTTTCTTATGGGCAATTATTATACAGTTTGTACCTAAAGAGAAATACGATTAAGGATACTGTTAACAATTGCAAAAGGTTCAAAGACCGTTAATGGCTAATCAAGACCACGTGACATTTACTAGTACCTTAATATTGGTCTACAGTCCTTCAGTGCTTCAATAATTATGCTATTCAGATATATCTACCTATCAATGATCCATTCATGTCAAGTAATTGACTCAGTAATGAAGCGTAAGTGTGGGCGTTATAATCATTTGTGATCAACGACAACCTTCAATGCAACCCAATATTATCGACATCATTATTTAGAAATAAATGCTATCAATATCAGTGTCCAGGCGTGTCGTGATGGCTCTCAAATGCGCCATATCATGCCAATGTTTCTGTGGAATAGTCAATACCATTGAAACCCTTGTGCTCATAAACATACAGGAATAAGTAGGAAATATAGTTTTATTACTTACATACCTGCGCACGCTCATTAATCATAGAGAAATGTAGAAATATGTTAAATATCACTGTGACTAAAACTATTCTATTCCAATGTATTGAGAATACATATAAAAGTATGTATTTGGAAATGCATGAATGCAAACTGTCAAACATAGCTAGGTTATGGCGCAGGGTGTCCTTTCACGAAGCTTTCTTATCCACTAAGTGACTGGTAGCGCTCTCTTTGCCCATAGCTAATACACTGCTACGAGAGCGCTACCAGTCTCTTAGTAGATAAGAGAGCTTCGTGAAAGGATACCCAGGACTGTATGTTAATATGTATTACCGTTTGAATCTAGATGTGTTCATCTAGTCAGAGATAACCGATCCTGATTCACAGTATCCTTAAGACACAGGCTCAATAGCAGCTCTATGTTCTGGTTGCGAATGTAAGGCCGTTCTGGACATGCGTGTCAGAGGATGGCTTTATAATAGGCAATACTTGAACTATGGCGGAATTATTCTAAAGAACATTATATACAATGTTCTTTGCAGATAACGATAAACAATTAACGTTTACATGAAAGTAGACTGAAAACTGTAAATGACCCATTAGGTATGAAAGTAGTCCATGAGTACCTGCTTCACGGAATGGGTATGTTTCTATGGGAGTGATCTCCCTTTGCACAGCATGATGTCTGCATGTGTAGTGTGGTGTGTTGATTTAATGAGTTTGACATTTCAGCCCTGCCCTGCCCTGCCAACACGTATGGTTGGGACTGCTCCAAGGAATGTCAGTGCAAAAATAAAAAGGACTGCGATCGTTTTACTGGTCCTAAGTCCAGTTGCAAATGCAAGAAAGGGTTCTTTAATCCACCGCAATGCGAGCCAGGTAAACTTGGTATATATTGATGTTGCTAACAAAGCTCGCTGGCTTTTAGTTCATAAAGACTTTCGCCTTATTTTACCTTTCGTTTAGTGCCATTTTGCATTATCATTTCATTATGATTTTATTTCAATCATTCTCCTTCACTGTTTCAACTATTTTTCATCGTTTATATAAATATATGAAACTTATGTTCAACAATACTTTGAAGCTTCTATTCTGTCACCTATATTAAATCGAAACACTATGTTCTGCTTACTACATCCTAATGTGTATCATACTGAAGATTAGCCTTTTAGGTTTTGACATAATAGTAATTGAATAAAGACAAATAATTTTGAGGGAGTCTCATTATTTAGTATTCACATCATTTAATAACAATAGCTATATGTTACCATAAGTAAGCATGCTTTGACTTGCTTAATATGCAAGGTTTAATATTTGCACTGTGTTATCGTGATTTTTGTTTGTTTTAGTGGCCGTTTGTTTCAGCGATGTACCAGTTGTGGACTATATACGTTGTTGTTGTCATACAAGTAGCATGTCAGTTAGATGCCAACTAACCCTATAACAGTATTACATTGAAAACGTCCTTCAATTGTTCAAGATGCATTTCCTCGGAAACTGTATTTATTTCCATCGATGTTTTCTCATTCGATTCCCATCGGGAATTTCCTCTTGCTTTAGTCTTCGTCTCAGTCTGATCAGAAACAGCTTACTTGTGTTTAGCTTACTATGCCAAAAAAATAACAATAACTGTTTTTCACTTTGTTACAAGAAACGTAATTTCTCGATGTTTAAAAACAACATAAAAATAGTTCTAGCATACATAGTAATTGTAAATAGATCTCATTAATGGTCTATATATACAAAAGTATCCGAACTTTGAAGAGCGTTTGACATATTGCATTTTGTATGAAGATATACACCACTAACACTTCATCCTCCTTGCGCCATCTACTCTACATTTCTCTATGTCAATTGCCAATTTGGATTTTCAGTGACAGCACCCCGTATCGTGGCCTTTGAGAACAGCGTCGTGAACCCTGGCCAGCCGTCCATCTTCAACTGCACCGTGGCCGCCTTCCCCACCCCCTACGAGAGCGAGATCCAACTGCGTGGACCCTCAAGCAAGAGAATCACCACCGTGGATTCCAAGACGTTGGTCCAATATCTGTACACCAGAACAAATATCTTCAAAGTCAACTACGTCATGAACGGCGAACGCTACTCTTGTTTCGTGCAGTCGACAGCTGGATCAACTTCCATGACCATTCTCGCCAGCGTATTTGGTAAGATGACATTCGGAGTAGATCGGATATGTGTCTCTGTCTTGTGGAAGGCTTAGAAAGTAGAGTCCTAATGGATGCTATATATGGACTTACTTCAATTCCTCTGCACCTTTTAGGGCAAT
This sequence comes from Lepetodrilus ovalis, assembly GCA_032361185.1. Classification (NCBI taxonomy): domain Eukaryota; kingdom Metazoa; phylum Mollusca; class Gastropoda; order Lepetellida; family Lepetodrilidae; genus Lepetodrilus; species Lepetodrilus ovalis. The sequence continues at coordinate 6,356 of JAUTBQ010155364.1, read as the reverse complement.
GAAAAACTGGCGTGTGACATTTGAGCTGCCCCTGGGTAAATGCATCACTCATTGAAATATCTATCCTGCTGACATAAAACCTAGAACATTATCTGAAGTAGCCACAGTCGAGGTATTTAACGCGGATAGCTTTCCATTAGCCTGTATATAATTACGAATCAAATGTCTATTTGAGAAATAACCTAATGTCTGCCATTATTATGATAATTGAATAGTTAATTTGAGTAGATGAAGATACGCAAGTCGTTCTTATCTTATTTAATGCAAACCGTATGTATTTTATATATATACCGGTATTTAGTTTTGGAAATAATTTTGTAAAGAACGAATAATGCAATCCTGTAAAGATATGGTCATGTATTATAGCATTACCTGATGTGTTGGTCATATTGAACCCACTGCTCGCTAAAGGAAAGACTTTGGCAAAGATCTATCTGTGTTGACAATAACCAACCGTCAGCAATGTACACTCGTCAGATCAAAGACTTGTGGATTCCTGGGAGGAATGGATTTTCTTGAGACGATCTCCCGACCTGGGATTGATTCACTAAGACTTCGTGTAGGTTAGGGTTAATTTCGGTCATTCTACCACGACCGTTGCTCCGATTAGTGATGTCAAACAATAACTGAGTTAAAATCATTTGGACCCGAGAATGGAATACCAGTATTCTAAATGTAAAATTTATTGATTTTTCTTCTTTCTACTTTTTTAATTTGTTTTGGTTGCTTTTTTTAAACTGGTGATTAGTGCCGCTTTCATCAACAACTTACACTTATTTGAATGTAAAGTAAAGAAGTACACAAGTATTGTCTTCTGTATCAAGCAAACTGTAAAATGTTGTAAGTCTGAATATATAACATCATTTTGACCAATACAATATATATTTCTGCTCTTCTGTTGTTGAATATATAAAAATTATAAGCAAGGTAATGTAGGTGTCCTTTCTCGAAGCTTTCGTATCTCATATCGTATCGTATGTATCTCGGGTACTTACGAGGATGTTGCGGTCTTATAGTGGCTATGAGAGCTTTGGGAAACGACAATAGTCGTCATATATAAAAGCGCTACGTGAGTGCGTATGGTCTCTCGAGCTCGTAGTAGGTATGAGACCTTCGAGAAACGATGCCCTGGGTGTCATCTCACGAAGCTCTCGTTTCTACTACTAGACGATAAGCACGCTATAAAGGTCTTCTCTGTATTTGTGCTAATTTTTTGCATGGTAATACTAATACTGAAGCAATACTCTCGCTATATTCTGATCTGAATCGATTCGTTTCAAATTAACAGATTAGTGTACATATCACGTTCTAAGTCGCTGACAGCTACAAACTACAGAGCTCGCGTTCCTGTAACTTCCTTCTACTTCAAACAGCCGCCGCGTACTTTACTCTGTGTCCGCTTATGTGCATTTTGTGACAAGTTAAAAGGAGAGGAGCAATTTTACAAACAAAACATAATAAATCCCCTCGGCAGTCTAAATAGGTGCTCACAGCCAGCACGTGGCGCTATGTGAGGCGACTACAGGGGCTCGCAGTGTTGGCTAGTCTGGCCAATTCCCATTGATTCCCACAAATGAAGCTCTGTGAATAATGTTGTGCCAATTGATTTTTCTTATTAGTTGTCGATTTCTCTTTGACGTGGCCTAATTGATCAAAGATCATTACAAACGAGCATGACCTGTGTAGCTGGGGATCAAAGGGCACTGCATTGTTGTCTCCTGACAGATCTAAGCACAAAACATCCAAGACCTTTCCCCCGAAGTTCCTAATTTTACAAATAACCACCAATTTATGAAAAGAAGGAATGGCGATCAGAGCGGAACGAAGTCCTGTTATTGTAAGATTTGTAAATGGCCTGTAAGACATTGGCTGATGGCAGTAATGGGGTATACGTGTTCTGGTGGACGCTTTGTATTGGTGGAAGAAGAGAAAACATCTTTATCAGAGAGTGCTGGCAGCACGGGAGGGTGGAGACACTATGACTGAACCTTCGGTCGATACTCTATGCCTTGTTAATTAGCAGTTTAGGGTCTGGTACTACTGTCGACTGTCTCGTCAACAGCCCGCTAGCCCTCTGAAGTGGCGTCTTACTACTTGTAGAGAACACATTAGAACGATCTCGAGACATTGGACATGAGTTCAGAGTATAAAGGAGCTTCACGTCTATGTACTCGGTAAATAAACTGTTATAACTGGTGCCACGTTCGTCGTGTAGACCCTCCATCTATTTTCAGTAGCCCTAAATACTGCCAACTAGTACGAAATCAGCAAGTTTATATCTTTTTTTAAGAACGGTAACATTGTGCCATTGCCTGCTACATAAAGGTCTTGCTACGTACTTGTCATGCTTCGCTTTTGTGGGTCGACGGCGATATCTTACAATAGCCACACATAAACCCTTCATGAGAGCAATGTAAATCGTTCAAGTATGTAAATAACGTATTAGAAAGGCTATAACTTTAATAACTATTATGAGGTTTATACCATTCCATCTTAACTACTATATATGATCTACGCGTCTACCTACATGTACTTAAGTGTTGTACTTAGGTGTTCATATCCAGAGAGAACCTAGGCGGAAGCGCATGGCTACCATTGAGTTGAAAAAGAAAGCACGGTATTCTAAGTGTAAGATGCATTGTGCAGTAGGCCTACATGTCTTTATAGAAATATTAACAAAGACCAATTATCTGTTCTAGAACTACCACGTCTGAGCCACGCGCCACGAGTGAGAGAGGGCACGATGACGGCCACCAACATCACGGTGGAGTGGCCCAAGTGGAACTCACGCGACGGCGACATCGGCGACGGACCCATCCTGTGGTACAGCATCTACGTCAAGCCCAAGGCGGAGAAGATGTACCGGATGACGGGGATAGTGTACCACACGTTCTGCGACGACATGTGCTCTTTCATGATCCCTGAGCTGACCCCAAACACAGAGTACGCCATCTACGTGGTGACCCGACGGGACGGAGAGGGTGGGGACGGACCCCCGGGGCCCATCATACACGTGACTACGGACTGTGCTGGTGAGTTCCCTAGGGGTGACTCGAGTTGCATTTCTGGAGGGTAGATTGTCAAATGTTGTTAGTTGCGACCTATGCAAGGTCAGTCAAATATGCAACTATGCTATAAGTATTAAATAGTGGTGATTGGGGGTGGGTAGGCAAGGGGTTCAGTAAGAGTTTAATGGAACACTTTTTCGATCAATATATTACAAGCATGCATGTATTTTACTTTTTCAGAACCTCGGCTGGGCCCCACATTGGAAGATGTATCATCCAAGCTACAATTTAATGAGTCTGTCCCTCGAACGATTGTAACGGTTAAGTGGATCGTAAGTATTTCTTTACAGACCGTCCTCATTTCTAAAATGTATACTACCACTATAAATCAGCAACAGTTTCTCTCCATCCTAACTAATTTGTATTTGCTTCAGTAGTCATTTTGAATTACGCCTCAAAAGAACTAAACATGAATTATTAATCACAAGAACAAACATATTCAATTCCGCCATCAAATAATGTTGTCTATGGTGACTAAGTTGTCAATAAAATTAATGCTGTGGGGAGAGTTATGATGCTTTTCATTATCTGCAAATGCAATTATGATCGTACATTAACTAATTGTATCCGATAAATGGTGTCACAGGTTATTCGCCGTCAATATTGTCAGACGTTATACATAGCGGTCGTAAATACGAGATAAAAAGCCAATAATACGGATTTCATAGTATGCAATTACCATCGGTTTATGCTATTTATATTTTGATGTTCATGGATAATTTTCTATAGACAAAATGTATACTATATATTCTTCAGAAGATAAATGCAATATAACGTTATCATAATTGCTTCTTTTGTTGGACATTACTTTTGAGAAATCTATAGATATATTATACATATACATGTATATCTAACACTTCGGGAATAAGTATGTTTTCAATACATATCTCGCCGCAACGGAATAGAGTCCCGAATACTGATATATGAAACATGAACATTACATGGATTACCAGGTGAAACTCGCTGCTGGTTATTTCACGTCCAGTACGGAACACATGCGTAAATTAACAATCCCTCCGGACGTTTGGTCGTGAATTAAAATTGCAACCTAAAGCCGTTAATTTGTAAAATGCCACCCAAAAGAGTGCATGACAACGAGAACTGTTATAATATTAATACAACATTACCAAAAACACTAAGAAACACGAAAATATCCATTGTCCTAACTATTTACACACGCATCACAACCGCCCCTCATTTCAGGATCCACTCCCAGAGGATTTGAATTGTAACTTCGCGGATGAATACAGTCTGAGAGTGACGAGTCCCAGGGGGGACGGGACGTCCAGGTTGTGGAAGATTCCCGGGGGTGCGGCCAAAATGATGGCCATCCCAGATCTGAAGCCGTTCACCGAGTACTGTGTTCAACTCCGCTTTGTGACGGACGCTGGGTACCCTAGCCCCGACTCTGAACGCCAGTGTGTCACCACCCCGGAGAGCAGTAAGTCATACACGAATCTGGTCCAGCGACTAGGGGTGGGACACTGGGGCGTGTGTGGTTGAAATATGCATGAGCATTGTGGTTAAATAGTTGAATAACCTCAGGATGTATGACACATTCCAGTTATACTTCAAAGTCACAGGTGTCGTTTAAGGTCTTCAGACAATTTCAATTAATTAATCAAAGTTGTTATTAAGCATTTATGATTTCTGTGAACGTTTGACGCTTGATACGATGATAGAAAAAAAAAAAAAAATGTGTTTTTCACGGTTCTAGTGTCTTTTCATTACAAACATAATATAAGTTTAATGCGTGTTGATGGTCATAGCGATAGCCATTGAATTCGGATCTTCAGTAGCAATGTGAACATCATAATCTCAAAGACAAAGAACACACCTTTGGGGAGAAGGTTCATCCGAGTTCAGAAAACATGGGATCAATTATGCACGTGCTACTTTCAATTATCTTAAACAATCACAGCGTGACAAAAAGCCATCTTTTTTCATTCTATGAATTTTTACCAGTCTTTGTAATTCTATATCGGTTGTTCTAATTGTTAATCAGTGGTAAAAATAATTGATCTGTGAATTTTAATACTTTGATGTATGTAGCCGTAGCGTAATAGCTTAAAAGATTAATGCATGAATCCATTGTTTCGTTGGCAGTACAACAATATTTAAATTTATTGCTGAACATCGCGACGGGAATCTTTCATAATTGCACAACTATTTATATTAAATGCTATTCGCTGTATTATTGAGTGAGCTGTCTACCAAGATATCGTATGTAGTTGTTTATTTAGGTCCTTACACACCACAGGCGAGGGATTAATCGCCGCGGAAGCGACAACAACAAAAAGGATATATGAAATGATTCTATCGGAATTTGTCGCGGCGAAAAACATTGCGAATCGGTGTACAAGCAAAAAGATTAGGTGACAATGTTCAATCTCAGAACGTAAATCGTCGAGCTTATCGCAGAGAAATTCGCCTCTGGTGTGCACGGACGGGTACTTTACAGTATATGATTGCTCTTTCAGCGCCTGGTCCTCCGACGAATCTCTCACTGCGCAGGCGCGCCAGCCGGTCTATGTCTCTACAGTGGGACCGACCAGAACCGTCCAATGGGAACATCACCTCGTACAGGATCATGTACTGGGAAGCCGGGTCCAGCAGCGCCAATGGTCTGGAGCACTACTCCAATGGACCATTTGTGCAGTTCGAACTCACTGGACTGAAACCAGCCACGGAGTACCAGATACAGGTGAATGTCCACAGATGATTGACACGCCTCTGCGGAAAAGTTTGCTCACGTCTTCTGGCCCGGGTTCATCAAACGTGTCGTATGTACTGTAGTCCGGGCCTAAAGCAGGGCGTAAAGCAGGTTGTAAGCTATGGTTTTATTATAACCGGAAATTACGTAAAGATAGGTACGAACCTTTCGTGGAATGAAGACTGGCAGATAATGGAGATAGGACAACGTTGAACTTAATATAAGATTACGAAAGTACTTACTAAAATATTCCGTTTATGCTTTCCTAGAGTGGGTTCTACCAGCTTCACTAAGAATGTTCGAGTTTGAACCAAGCTCTAAGGTATTAAAGTTCCCAGAGCATAGTGAAGTCGAGAACATGCCAAGGATTCATGTTGTCTTTCTATACATGTGCAATATTCACTTGATATGAAATGATATAACGATTTTTTACACTTGAAATTACTCACATTTAATTTGTTTAAACAAATCTTTCATTCAGAAATTGATAGGTCATTATGGAACAGGGTATCCTTTCACGAAGCTCTCTTATCCACTAAGAGAGTGGTAGCGCTCGCTTTGCCGATAGCTAATAC
>JAUTBQ010155353.1:0-13393 GCA_032361185.1 Lepetodrilus ovalis | reverse complement strand
TCTGAAATTTTAAATTTATCTATGCATGTGTGTGTGATGAGAGAGAGAGAGAGAGAGAGAGAGAGAGAGAGAGAGAGAGAGAGAGAGAGAGAATTGACAGAGGGATAGAGAGACTAAGAGAGAGGGAGGGACAGACAGACGGAAAGAGTGGAGGGAGAGAGAAGGGGAAGAGAGGCGGACTGATGTGACAGATGTGGAGGGAGAGAAGAATAGAGGGATGGGAAGGAGGGATGGGGAGAGAGATGACAAGGCAGGAGCTTGTGTTTTTTGTAGACATGGTAGATGTTATACACCATGAAGTATCCTACCACCCCTCTGCCTTCACTGGAGGCAAACAAGCTGTGGTGTATGTATTAAGCCAGCAGATGTTCTGGAGTCTAAGATTGTCAGATGTACATCTGGCGTGGCTGTCTGTCTGTTAGGGCAAGACACACGCTGACTGATGGTGTGCAGTTATTTCTGGATGCTCCAGGCCAGGCCAATGAAGTATACATGGTATAACACCATGAACACAGGAATTAGTCTCAGAGAAAAACGGGCATGTTTGGAAATTAGGAGATTCTTCTCTTTGTGCTGCGGTCCGTCAGATGACTGCGGTAGTTAGCAAGAACTGGGAGTGATTACATTGATGGGTGATAATTGTGGGCTGATTATGATGACAGTATTGTCATAGTGATGTTGTCATGGCTATGTTACAGGACGGCAATGTTGTCAAGGCTGTGTAGGACGGCAATCTTGTCATGACTGGAGGACATTTGTCATTTATGTTGTGAAATTGAGGATATTATATAATTTATTTCTGTACAGCAGTACCAGGGATTGAACTTGCCTTAAAAACTTACTCACCTGATTCGTGTAATACAAATAACAAATATTTAAACACAAAAAAACAACAACATGGAATTCTACTGGCCGTTAGGATACCTTTAGCATTGGGAGAAATGACCTGGTCCAGCAGGTTAGTGTTAATTTCCAGCTCTACAGTACTTTGTATGATTTCACAGTTTGAGAACCTGAGTTTGAACCAACCTCACTCGGGGACCAAGCATCGCTCTGCCGACATTATCTTTCCGTTTATGCTGTCATTGGATTCAATTTCCAAACTCTGTGGTCGAGCAGTTGCTACATACTGACACTACTGTATTTCTTTCATCTGTACGGAGATCACAGGTTGACTGCAACACTCTGTGCTACAGGTTTGACAGGTGTGGAAGGTTTCCTCCTACACTGTTGTCAACTGACAGGATTCATTCAAGTGAAATGATATTGAATTTGAAAATCCCAAGCTAAAACAAAATTAATATTGTTTATTCAAAAAAAACGTGGAAATTGGTCCCTGCAATTATTATGGAATTCTGTGATGAGCTACTAAGCTGAGGTCATACTCCCGACGCTTTTATATACGTAACAACATTAATAAGCCTTAGGATTTAGGAAATTTAATGAGTCAAATTTTCATCTCTGAAGGATGTTGCTGGTATACCATGTATACAATAGCTTGAGAAACATGGCCTCTGATCCCAGGCGTATTCCAGCTATTTAAAGTCTGCCTGGTATGTTGTCCTGCTGAGTGGATGGTGATACCTCATGGGAGGACATATTTATAGGCTGGTCCCACTGGGTAGTCCCTGCATTGTTATACACACCTCCTACAGCAGGACACTGGTCCTGCACACTGGTCCTGCTAATCCAGCTGCCAAGCAACTGGCTATACTGGCTACTACAGGGATGGTGGCTAATGGGAGGAGACAGCTCTAACCTGTAACATTATGAGGTCAGGGACTATGAGGGAACATGTACAGAAATTTGGTATGTGCCCTGGTGTACAATAGTATTGCCTCCATCAGATTAGATAAATAATGATTATGTACTTTGGAACGTTTAGTACTGGAATCTGGCATATACTACAGTATGGACATTTAGAAACTAGAAATGGTTGTGGTGATGGCGATTGTGTTTGTATTAATCTCTATGTTTACTCGTCTGAGTAATCAGGAGTTGCTTTTATCAGATGTAGAATCATGAATTAATAATCACAAGCGTGCTAATTGTTCAGCGTGGTGTATAAAATAAACTTTTTTCTCTTGTAGATTTTGGAAAAAGAGAAAATGATTAGAAGAAAGACGGCAGTGGTGTTTTGTCAACAAAGAATTACAAGGTACATGCTTGAATATGAAATGATTATTATTTTTTTTGTTCGTTCCTGCATTCACCAAATTTTCTGTAACACTTCAATCACATTTTCTTGTGTTAAATCAATTTCAAAGTATAAATATGCAATTATAAAATTATTTAAGATCACTTCATTACAATAATATTATGTCACATATACAGTGTCCCCTCGATTTAACACTGAAGTTGGGGGTCCATGATATATCACCACCCCACCCCACCCCCCGCCTTATAGGAACCGCCTTATACGATATTACAGGGAAATAACGGGAAAAAAAAATGGGATCCACTTCTGACCCCGCCTTATATCCTAATCCGCTGTGTATCGGACAGTGTTATATTGAGGGAGCACTGTATATGAGTGGATAGAAAGTTACCTTTAAAATCTATTAGTCTGAATAGTGTTGCAAATAACACATGTTTATAAAAATGTGATGATAGATGAAACTAAGCTGCTAAATTAGTTGACCCTCAATGTGGTGTATTGTGCCTCGCCAGACAACTGAAGTGTACTAGATGTACTTGAGTTACTTCAATGTGAGTTCACCGGTGAGTTCACCAGTAAATGAAGGCAAGGAGGTACCCTCAAGTGACTACTTCACTATATTCTTCCACTACTGTTGTTGTGTACCGTAATTACTCTAATAGTTTGAACCCTCTAATTATTTGAACACCTAAATGAATATTCTCCCCAAAAAACGTTTTAGACCCTAAAAATACAAACAGGACCATATTTTTCAAATCTTAATTGTTTTTTGTTTTTTTAAATGTTTATTTATTTACCATTTCAATTACAACCATATTTTGTACTTTAATTTAGTCCCTAATTATACAAACACAGATCGTTTTCACTTTTCATCTTTTTCTAATATGTAATTCGAAAAAGCTACAAATTTAATTATTTTCTTCTGTTTGAATTATTAGAGTAATTACAGTACTTACTGTACCAGATGTTACCATTCCTACTTGATATGGAGTCATGCCTTAATTCCCTACAGATGTAAGCCCCATTGATAATGTGTAACATCTGATATGTTTTACAGTTTGTACCACCACATTCCAATAATATCATGTAGTTACTGTAATGCGTGTGGTGTATAATAATGTCAGCTACTGCAGAAGTGAGGCATTGATTAAAGTCTGCTGCAGTAATATTATATGTCAGGAAATATCCTATTAGCAGCAGTTGGTAGATCTAGGCCTACTTAATATAGGGCATTAACTCTATGTGGATAATAATCGCAGTAGCTGTAACAGAAGCCAATAATGTTGCCAGTTAATTGCATATACAAATTTTGAGATGGGCCAGAGTTTAACGCAACTTCTCAGGTAAATTTCTCCTGCTTCACCTGTCTTAACGAGGTTGGAGCGACAGCCAGGTATTCCTATCAGGATGTCACAATGTGGCGACCAGAATGACCACGTTCATCCCCGAGTGCAAATAAACTGATGTTGCCCCCAGGTTTACATTTCCTCGTAGAAAGGTCGTCGGTGACACCCGCACTGAGTCTGTTGACTTGTTGAAGTAATTACTTAACTATTCATACACCATCTTTATCTCTTATTTTGTCACTAAGTTTTGGTCACGTGCTGCCACTTTTTGGCTGTTTCTAGGCAGCCAGGATTGATCTATTGCTTGATAACATCCGATATTACTAACACAGTAGCAATATTGCATGTTTCTTGTAGTCTGGCACAAGCAGCGTATTGTATCAAATGTTACCACTCAGTTTTTACCATCAATAACGATCATTAGATCTGCTGACCTAGAATTAACCTTTGCCTTACTACAGTCAACTAGAGATGCCCCAAGAGAAGGAGATCTTGAGCAGTTATGTCCTCACTGTGTGGATCATTCACATTGTTAGCACATGGATTGGACACAGTTCTATTCAAGAACACTTCTATTATAATTATTTTGTATTTTGGTTTCAGAATCTCCTGGTAGTCTGCCAGCATGAGTCTACCTCGCCCCACAGGGCTGAAGGCGCCCAGTAAAATCGGGCGCCCGGGCGCCACCACCCAGAATAAGTCTGGGATCCCAGCGCCAAATTCGGGCCCACCCAGTCGAGCTCAGAGTGAGTTGGTAGTGCCATTGTCCATAGTGTAGTGGTTGCATATGTATCTAACTACCAGTAGATTATCTTTTTATTTTATTTTTGTCTTCATGCAGCACCACATCAGGCCCCCAAAATTACGAAACCATTACAGTACGATTTCATGTTCAAGCTCAAATTAATTACGAGGAAATTATTCACAAAACCTTTCAGTTTGGCATGAAATCGTACTAAAAAAAATATATTCTCGGGGCCTGACGTTCATGTCTGGTAATAGTTCATTCAGTGTGTATATTCTTAATATTTCTTATATATTTTAATTTATTGCTTTGAACAATTATTTTATGTGTGATTATCTGTTGATAATACCCTATTTATCATGCATGCCTCCAGAATTTGCAATGGGAGCATTTGTGTGGCAATCACCCCTCTATATCCTGTATGTTGTTTTTATTCCTCCTGGTTTATCTACATTTATTTCTGTCGCTCTTTTGGCTATATTTCCAACTTTGCCTGTCAACTGTTGAATACGTCTATCTTCTAAGGCAAAACAAATTATCTCATCAATGAAATGAAACTAACTTTTGAAGCCAGTCAGCAGGTGCATGAAGATAATTACTGTATATAGGTCAACTAGATGTGGACGCATGCAAACAGAACTAGTGTATCATCTAACAATCAACAACAGATACTTGTAGTTTGGCACTAACTTGATGCTTTCTTGTCAAGCTGTATTTCTAGAAAACTGAACAGGATGGGATTTCTGATACAATGATAATATTACTGAGAATCCTAGGATATCAGTCTATGAACAAATGAACAAAAATATCTGTTAGTATTTTAATAGTTACAATAGTAGGAATAATAAATATTGAAAATTTCTGTAGGGACTGTAAGTTGACATGAGATTCATTCAAAATCCGGTGACATAAACTTGTCAAACATCTAAATGCGTAAAATATATTGAATGACAGCTGATGCTCTGCCGCTTGTGACGTGACATGGAAACATCAGGATGCAGACGTCATTCATAGCAAACACTGCACACCTCACTAGCAACTACGCAATAATGTTCACAAAATAATGGTACACAGATATCTTCATGTCTTACGTTCATTGGAATATTATTATCAATATTCAAGCCATGCCATATCGATTTTCTTTAAACATAATCTTGATTAAGCAAGTGCCCGACGTCATTTGTCCATGAAAGTTACATTTCTGATGCAATATCGATAGGATGCACTGTCTGTAGATTGGCAATACAGATATCATCCTTGGTCTGTCAGTACCAGCCGGTGCTCACAGGTTTACTACAACATTTAGCGCTATGGATGTTGCGGGTTTCCTCCTGCCCTAAACTGACAAGTCAGGATGTTAGTGAAAGACTCTAGAAAGTGACTGTAAACCCCAATACAATTTTATTTTTTTTGTTCATGTCTTAGATGGTCTTTGTCTGCTGTCTGTCAGCTCTGTATAGTCTACACCACGCAACATCTGGTTTACGTAACATCAGCATAGCATTGCAGGCCTGCCTTTAATAAAGCAGATGTCATTCATCAGATATGGAGTGTGCCTTGAAACTGTTATTTCAGAGTTTAGCGATCAATCTTTTTGTCAATTTCTTTTTCCATTCCTTACCCTGTGACTCATTCTTGTAATGTAAGAAAGAGTTGGTTTGAGAAATTGCATCATCCTATGAAAGAATTACTTATTTATGTAATAAAAGTAAAAGTGAAAAATTAAAATAGATCAAAACAAATAAATTTGTTAAAAATCCATCAACAGTAAAGCTTATTTTTTAGAATGCTTAAAGGGAGGTGACATGATCTGAAATGTTTTCTAACTGTACCTAAATTCTATACTTTTAATTAAGAAATACCGATCTCTCTTGGACATTCATTATTAAACTTTATGGATAGAAGGATTATCCACCATTCAGTTCTGATTGTTCTGCATTGTAGTACAGACACACAAAAGACATATGTGACACATAAATAGACATAGATATCATTGTCTCAGTTTGGATCAAAGAAGCAAGCTGGCTACAGATCCCTCTGCTCAGCTGTCAATCTGTACATCTGGGTGTCCTTTCTCTAAGCCATCATATCCACTAAGAGACCATAGCCCTCAAAGTACATGATTCCCATGAGATATCGCTATGAGAATGCTTTATGTGCCGTAGTAGATACGAGAGCTTCGAGAAATGATGCACATCTGGACGCCGTTTTTTTCTTTTTCTTATCTGATTCTTGCCTTGTTTGACCCCCTCTTCTGCCTTTGTTTGCTAGCTTGACTTGCTGTGTTGCATGTGTGTATGTCTGTCTCTTCAAGATGCTCTTGCCCAGAGCGCTAGAGCTGCCGGTCTGTCCCGGAGCCAGGCAGAGAGCTACGCCGCGGAGCATATCCACCATCTACAAGGTAACCACAGGAAACAGTTTGTCACTTGGTCAAGGCACTGCACATTTTGTTGAAAACCTGGCCCCGATATTTGGAAACTTTTTTAGTACCAATTCATGCTCAACTCAAGGTTTTCACAGCAAAACACGTGCGGTGTCCTGGTCGAGAGTCCTAACTAAATATCAGGATCCTGGCAGGACATTTACACATTGGGTGTCCTGCCAGGATCCTGGTGGGTTTGTGCTAGGACCCCGGATCAGGACACATAACATTTTTTAACTGTGGTTGTTCACAAGTCTCCATATTAAATTTGAGTTTTAGCATGATATCGTAGTTAAAAAGTTTCTTAATCTCAGGGCCTGACAGGAGTAATTCCTGAATCGTTACTTTTGCTAGCTTGTCTATTGTAGACATGTTGGTAGATGCTCAAATCAAAGTTTTGTTCACAAATCCCCATACAAAATTTGAGCTTAATCATGAAATCATACTGAAAAATCCAGAGATCATGAAACATTGTGAGTACGATTTCATGTTTAAGCTCAGATTTATATGAGGAGTTGTGAACAAAACTGAGTTGAGCGTGAAATCGTTCTCTCGGGACAAGGTCTGTCTTTGCCAATATTCACTTATTACAGTTATTGTGTTGGTGGGTAGTTTTCTTCAGTTATCCTGTTTACTGGTAAACATACTGGGGGCAGATGATAGCACAATGGTAGAACATTTGGACTTTGGGTTCAAATCCCATTCCGTAAGCCTGGCATCAATGGTTGCGAAAGTTACCTTTCTGACCCAATATTGATATGATGCGCTGTCTGTAGCATGGCAATGCAGATATCGTCCTTGATCTTTCAGTACCAGCTTGTGCTCACAGGTTTACTGCAACATTGAACACTACAGACGTTGTGGATTTCCTCCCACCCTAAACTGACAAGCCGTGATATAAGTGAAAGAATCTTAGTAGTGGCTATTAACCCCAATTTTCAAAAAAAAGGTATCTTTAACAAAAATAATTATGGCCTCATGTACATTTCAAGAACTTGCAGACATACTGGAAGAAGAATGGCACCAGATTCTTCAAGCCTTTCCCAAATTTGTTGGAAATCTTTTTCCAAAAATATCTGCTGACCCTTGATTTATTTTGTTGAGTATATATGCATGAAGGTCCCTCTAGTACTGCAGACATTCACAGTAAAGTGTTACATCCGCAATATGTAGGCTTGGAGGACCAGTAGGTGTGGAACTCTTGTCCTGTTCCGTCCTGACCTCGGCTTCAGCAGCAGCAACAGTATTACCAGCAAAGCATGCTGTATTGGAATGCATTGATGTGAACATTCTAACATACGCATGTCTTGAAACGATGTAACATGATGATAATCCCTACCTTTTCTATGTAGCTCATTGTTAATTAAGTTCATAACACTAAATAATATTTCAAATATTCTGAAGAGTTTTCTGAGTATGAAAATAATAATTAAATAATAATAATGAATGATGCATCTATTTAGTGCTACTTATCCAGATAAGGCTAAAGAATGCTCCGTCAAATGCTCTTTTGAAGGTTTTCAGCAATGATTGTAAACTGTTACTATCCCCAGAACGTAAAGGTAGGAAGGTAAAACTAATGTAATTAACGCCAGGATATAATTGAGGATTTGTTCTTGTAGGTCCTGAACTTGGTGGTGGAAGTGACCCCACCGATGACCTGAAGATCGGCGACCGTATTTGGGTCAGCGGCACAAAACCGGGCGTCATTGCATTTATTGGTGAAGCCCAGTTCGCTCCCGGGGAATGGGCCGGAGTGGTGTTGGACGAACCCAAAGGTAAAAATGACGGCAGTGTAGCCGGTGTGCGATACTTCCAGTGCGAACCGATGAAAGGCGTGTTTTCCCGCCTGTCCAAACTGTCTCGGTCGCAGGGGCCCGTTTCCTCGGTCACGCCCAAGCCACAGGGTGGCGACGGCCTCAACACTTCAATGCGCAGCGGCGCTACTGCTTCCAATGGATCGGCAGCGAACCACACACCGCCTCGATCACAGACTCCTCGTACCGGACTGAGTTCCGCCGCTAGAACCAAGTCGGGCTCCAATGTCAGCCTGAACAGAGACTCTCCTCCGACCTCAACGGGGAACCTACACAGAGGCGGACTGGCCATGACCAAACACGGGGTCAAGATCGGCGACCGCGTCGTGGTCAGCGGGTCGAAGACGGGCGTCCTGCGGTACATCGGTCTAGCGGACTTCGCCAAGGGTGACTGGGCGGGTGTGGAGCTGGATGACCCCCAGGGCAAGAACGATGGTGCTGTGGCCGGAAAAAGGTAGTGTCATCAGTGGTGTCCTCATTGTCAGTAGTAGTGTCTATGGTAGTGGCCACAATAGTGTCCTTGATAGTATCCTGTAGTGTCCAAAGGAGTAAGTAGTCTGCAGTAAGTAGCTGTCTTCAGTAATGCCTCATCGCAAATGGATGAAAGATTCCAGGAGCAATGTTAAACTCTATAATCACTCCCCATAATACCCCTGTGCAGCGATTAAAATTAGCACTAGCCCGCTAAGCCCAGAGCATTTCTCTCAATGCTAACAGTATCCTAAGGACTAGTAGAAATCCATTTCATTTTAAATAAGTTTCGATTGCTGCTGTGTATTAACTTTGCTGCAATCTTCTTCCAATCACATTGTGCTGGTGATATGGAGTTTGAATTAATCCCAGTTGAAAAAAATATTTATTTCCAGATTTCTATCTCATCAAATATGGCTCAAATATGACGTAAAGCAATCATTCACTTACTTCCAGACTTCATGTCTAGTTGCACTAGAATCTGATTTTTTTTAACATATTTTTCTGGTGTTCTTTTCCCCAATGAAATGCCATTGTGTGATACTGATCATCTATTCTCTGACAATTAACCCACTATTACTATTGACGTATCATCGCAAATGTGTGAACGATTCCCGCAGCAACGTTAAACTCTGTAATCACTCACTCAATGTTGATATTATCGTGCAGGTACTTCGACTGCCAGCCCAATCACGGCCTGTTCGCGCCGGTGCACAAAGTTGCACGGCTGACGCCCGCAGGCAGCGTCACCCCCAGTCCCATGTCGCGCAGTCTCAACATGGGGCTGCGGAACACGCGCGAACGCTCCGGCAGCCAGGACTCCATCAGCTCCATCAGCTCCAACACCTCCAGCGTGTCGCGCAGCCGGGTAAGGTTGGGCGTCACCTCCCTGGCCAGTCAGGTACATGTTAGCTCACTTACTGATGCTTTTCATCCAAATCACGCTTTGATTTACCAACCAGCAAACGTGTGCAATACGTTGGTGTGAAATTTACATTTCCTGACACTGTGTCCTGTGTTTACTACAAGGCCAGTTCTCTACCATCTGCTATTGAAAGACCATAGACGTTTAGTTGTGTTACAGTGTTTCTTGCATATATTTGTGTTATTTGCATTCTTATTTTGGAACCGTTATTGTTTATTTGCTGCATGAATTAGTTGCGAATTGCCAGATTTTTATATCAGGCAAATTAATTAATATATTTTGTTTTGTGTTCAGTTTGTTTCTTTTGCACCGTTAAACAGTTTTCCAATATTATCATTCATAATTTGCATATGCATTATCTCATTTATTCAAATTCATATGTTTTACTAATGTTTGTGTTCATTTAATTTGTTATGCTTCGTTTTGTTTTCATGTTCAAATCATGGCTTGGTGTTTTTTGGTTACCCGCCTTGTTAGTTGCCAGAGTTATAAATTTGTATTTAATTCCTTGTGATGACAATGGTCTTTCAATAGTTCCATGGTTAGAGCTGGTCTTTGAAATTGCCTTTTTCTAGTAAAACGTGTTTTAGAATAACGACAATACAAAGTATTTGTGCACCACTTTACCCTCTAAAATTGTTCGTGATCGTTGTAAAAGCAACTGCATTGGTAAGTGCATGCATGTACTTCTGTATGGGCCTACCCGCCCATACTAGTATAGTCCAGTATAAACCAGTATAGTCCAGTTAGATCAGTATAGTCCAGTATAAACCAGTATAGTTCAGTATACACCTAGTATTGTCCAGTATATACCAGTATAGTCCAGTTTACACCACTATTGACCTGGGTATCCTTTCACAAAGCTCTCTTTTCCACTAAGAGACCATAGCACTCTTAGCAGTGCATTAGCTGTCGGCAAGGAGAGCGCTATGGTCTCTTAGTGGATAAGAGAATTTTGTGAAAGGATACCCAGGGCCCCACCCCACAGAACGATGATAGCGCTACTAGTCATAGCTCCTATACCTTAACACGAAGCTACGACTCCCGAAGAGCTATGGTTTGTGGAACAGGGGCCAGCATTACAGTAGTCAGTCATCTATGTGTAACTCCTGCAACGTCCAGTCAGTGTCCCAATAGTAATTCTGCGATGGTATCTGCTTTGGTTATGCATTAATTTTTATCAGTGAAATACTAGGGCTTGTGTAGGTATCCGTAATAATAATACGTGAATAAATTACTGTTCATTACCTAAATATCGGATATAAAATATGTGTCACATTCTGACATTGTCGTATATTGTTGAAAATTCAACCCACGATGTAAAGCAATAACTCACTTGACTTGTTCAGACATGTAGTTTTCTGAGCTAGGTTGAAAGTAGGTTATGTTGTCCAATGAGAACAGTTGTGCATGAGTTATCTCCCTTAATGTGCTTTTAACTTCTCG
Source organism: Lepetodrilus ovalis (assembly GCA_032361185.1). NCBI lineage: Eukaryota > Metazoa > Mollusca > Gastropoda > Lepetellida > Lepetodrilidae > Lepetodrilus > Lepetodrilus ovalis. The sequence goes on along the minus strand of JAUTBQ010155353.1, from coordinate 2,063 downwards.
TACCTCTGTGGTATGTGTTGCCCAGTGTTCTCAGTAACCTACCCTCTCCACAGTAACAGTAGAGGTGCCCGATTTCTCCTGTCCATTCCAGTATCACAAGTCATCATTTAGTGATACAATGTATGTAAGATTTGTAGCCATATACTGCCATACATTTCATATACATTATATCATTAAATTATAACTTGTTGATACCAGTATGGATGGCCGTAACTAAGTGGCCTGGCCTTTGAATAGCTTTACGAATTATTGTCATTCCCTGATAAGTTTGTAACTGTGGTACCAGAAGACTAGAGTTAGTAGCTGTGGTACCAGAGGACTAGAATTAGTAGCTGTGGTACCAGAGGACCAGAGTTAGTAGCTGTGGTACCAGAGGACTAGAGTTAGTAGATGTGGTACCAGAAGACTAGAGTTAGTAGCTGTGGTACCAGTGAACTAGCGGCAGAAAGTTTGAACAGTAAAGTGGACATAATTTAATTCAAGGTGTGAGGTTTCTTAAGTTCCTGATATGGTATGTGTCAAGTCTGGCTCCTTCAGAGAAATCTTCAGAATCCCATCTCGGAATTATTGTCAGACTTTAAGATGTAGTGGAACTGTTACTGTGTGTACTCATCAGCTAGAGATAGACACTAACACTGTACACCAATAATTACACTGGACATAATCTTTATACAGTAGTGAGTCCTGTTACAAATATTCATTGCATATGGGTGCAAGATTTCCGCTTTAACGTAAAGTAGTAACTCACTCACTCTACAAATATGCCTGTGGTCATGTTCAGGAAATACTTTACAAAGCAGTTAATTTTGTTAATAGAATTTATTCCATGCAACATAGTATGGTACTAGATGGAATTTTCACTAGCAACGATAGTCTACTTGTCATACGGACTTGTGTATGTCAATGCTAGATCCAACACCAAACTTTGACCATTGGTATACTTAGCTTTATCAATATACTCGTAGGTTTCCACTATTCATCTGAGTCCCGTTGCACAGATCAATGGTAGTGCTATGAGAGTCACAACTATACATGAACATAGAGCAGTTTAACACTCCCATAGTGCTAACTTTGTTCTCTTTATATTACAATATATCTTAATGATTAGCATGTGCACGATTGTACCATATTTAATCAACATTAAATATGTTATGGTTTAAATTAGACCTGTATTGTTCTATTGGTAAATAATCTTAATGTTTAGATTATATTTTACTAATTTTCCGATAATAATACTTTTTTTGTTTTATTTGTTTTCCACCTGATATTGCTATTATTATATAATTGTTTCATCTTGGGAAAAGTCAATATAAATTGATGAATAGGGTTGTGATGAATTATTGGTACTTCTACCCAAATATTGCCATTTCCAAATCATATGACATGCACAGATCTTGTGTTATCTATTTCTTATACTTAAAACAAATGGTACTGCTTTATAGAAATATATAATCGTTAAGCATTTGCCCATTAGTTAGAATAGAACCCAAATCATCCTGCTTTAGAATAATAAATATTTATATTATAATAATAATATTTTTTATACACTATTCTGATATATTGGATCTTTGATATGTAAGTGTTATTCCTGCCAGACTTTCTAGATTGGTAACATTGATAAGATTGGGAAAGTTAGCTCAGTGCCTAAGGGCTCGAGTTCGAATATGCCCTAATTCTAACTACTGAAAACTCTGGCGGGATTTTCACTTGCATGATACTTACCCCTAGTGATTTTCTAATCAATGCTGCTACTAGCTCACATATATGCATTTACTCTTGACTAACATGCAGGCGTCCAAATCCGGCCAACGACCAGGCTCTCTTAACTTGTCCGCTACCACATCCGCCCTGCAGGTGAGTGGGTTAGTCCAGTGATCAGCACTGACAAGCATAAGACAGGCTAGTCCATTTCTGTGAACAAGAGGTTAGATGCTGTGTAAGTACTGTAGAGGAACCTTTATCACTGTTTGTTTTGCACAGAGTACTGCATCCTCGAAAACCCAAGCTATTGTGACTCCACAACCTTCCGTCAAATACCCTTGGAGAACTGCCTATTCAGAAGT